>LGRX02000005.1:249583-307363 GCA_001247695.2 Cymbomonas tetramitiformis
GGCTGCCCATTGCTGAGCTCACGAATGCCGGCTGCCCCACTGCTGAGCGCACGAATGCCGGCTGCCCCACTGCTGAGCGCACGAATGCCGGCTGCCCCACTGCTGAGCGCACGATTGCCGGCTGCCAGTGCTCCCTAAAAGGCAGAGTCGATAACAGCTAGCCAATGCTTTTGGGTGCAAGATTCTTGCACGAAACAAGAATTCTTCCTTTCATCGTCGTGCTTAGTGCCCACATGTAGTTAAAGGTGTCGTCAGAGTCCCTCGGGTTAAGTGCAGTCAAAGGTCTTCTTAGAGCTCCTCAGCGGTTTAGTGGGCCCAGGGAGGACCTTGAGATGATTGTCATATGCATGAGTGAGCATGCCATAGGGGCAATAAACGAATGAAATGGTGCGTTGGGGGGAATAATTATAGCCTTGGTAAAAGTTCCTCAAGTGCCTCTCAACAGTGTGGATCGCATATTTTGAGAGGGCGCACTCCGCGTTTGCGCACTCCAGCATAGTGCAGCTGCTCAGAATGTTTTTTGCCGGCGCTTAGTGAATGTTGAGTAAGCGATTGTCCCCAATAAAGTTGCTACCCATGCATTTAGGGTGTTGTGTCGTAACTATTTTTAGGATTTTAGTGACGCATTTAACTCAATTCTGGTACATTTCCACACAGAATCACGGGAGGTCTTCCATTTGCCACTTTATTACAGGCCACCACGAACATGCCAATTTTGAATTTTCTTACTCCCAAATTGGTGCAGTATTGTGGGAATTGCTTGGTTTCAATACATGCATGTCGAAGCATTCCAGGACAAGTTTCAGAGCAGCTCATGCTAAGATGCCCATTCCATTTTTCTCGTCCATTCCTTTTACTAGTCAGTTTAAAAGGATGCACAGGTCGTATTAAAGGCCTTCATGCTCAAACTTTTGCCAAGCACGGCACTTTTTATTGATAGAGTGACAACTCCCTAGTGCTGGTCAGTAGAGCTAGACAAAAACTATTTATTTAGTAATAATGTATGCACTGTGCCTCCTGGCAAGGAGATGTGTAAAAGAAATGAACGCCTTGAAATGCCATTTAATGCCGAGATATCTAACTTGACCAAGCAAGGATCTAGCTCTGATAACCAATTCCAAAAGTAGCTTCTAAATAAAACTAGCAGTCCCGCTAAATTCAGGTTATGCATCATCTACGGTATGTTATCTTGTATATTTTCCTAGGGCTATCTGTGCAGCTATGCCCATGTCTGGACTGTCGAGGAACTAATTTAGCTGTTCTCTACTATGGTTGTCCCTTCAGATCAAGGGACTGGAACACTATATTGGGCGGGCCATACTTCTGCCACCTGCCTGGTCTTCTCCGATGTCGCTTCTATTATCGTAAACGTATCTATATTCACGCCTTCCGTGCCGATCGGCACGAGCGCCTTATCATGGGCGTTTACGGCTACAGACATCTGCACGGGAGGTGTCTGCAGTATCTCACTATGTGGGTTCTCAGTCGGCACCACTGAGCTTAATGGTACGGTGACCTTCACGGTTGCTTCTGGGCTGCCTATATCACACTTGTCCGAGGCTTTGCATGTGTATCTGCCACCCCCACCACCAAGTCCGCCGCCTCCAAGTCCCCCGCCCAGCCCACCACCCCCAAGTCCCCCCGCCACCCCCTGCCTCCGCCACCGTTACCCCCACCAAGTCCGCCACCAAGCCCCCGGGCAAGTATCCGTCTCAGCGGTGAGCTCTACCATCTCCTTCACGGGGTTATCCTTGGACAGCTTCACCGACCCCACATTCAACTCCACCTTCCGCGCGGAGTTTGTCACCCGAATGGCCGCGGCCGCCAACGTCTCCACGGCAGTCGTCTACGTCACCAGCATCGCGGATGGCAGCACGCAGGTTGGCTAGGGGGGGTCCTTTGCTTTGTGAGGGCTATTTCCAGGGTGCAACATGCACCAAGTTGGCCAGGGTGGCGTCCCTTTGCTTTTCGAGGGCCCAGTAGTGGTCAAAGAAGGTGGCGCCCCTGACCCCGCGCATGCGTATGATTTGCAGGTGGCATCGGTTGTGGAGTTCCCTTCCCAATTCTCTGCTGCATCGCCCTCCACCTTCTTTGCCGTGATAAGCTCTGCCCCCAGCAGCATCTTCAACTTTACTTCGTTCGCTTCCTACGGCACGATCACCTCATCCTTGGAGTCCATTTCTGAAGTTCTGGCAGTGTACTCCCCACCTCCAAGCCCTCCTCCTCCGCTCCCACCTCCACCTCCCTCGCCTCCTCCTACTGCAGCGCCCTCCCTGACACCTACCGCCTCTCCGACTCTAACCCCAACGAAGTCACCCTCTACGATGCCCCGAGCATCTCCCCGACCTCCCCTCCGATCACCGTCCCCCAACAACTACCCACCCAACCACCGTCTTGCCCACTGCATCACCAACCACAGCACCCACCGAGACCCCTTTGTCCCGCCCACCCACCACGTCCCCCCCTACAACACCCTCTCCCAACACCGTTGCCCCATCCCGCAACCCCACTTTCTCCCCAACTCTGAGTCCCAGCTCTCTTTCGCCCACCCTTGCCCCCTCTCTTTTGCTCACCCTGGCCCCCTCCGATGGCCCCACTGTTGTCCCAAGCATCGTCACCTATCTCACCGCAGCACCCTCATTCTCCCCGCCCCCCATTACTTGCGCCGACCAGCCTTGCTTTCCCGGCTCCAGCTGCACCGACCTGACCCTCAATACCAACACAAGCAGCCTGCGCCGCTACTCTTGTGGAGATTGCCCTTATGGGTGCGCCCCCTCGGCGCCTCCCAGGCCCCTAAGTTCCACACGTGATTTGCTGTGAGTGAGGCGTGAGCTGCATTTGGTGTGCCAAAAGAGACCACCCATGCGGCGGAGAGCGGATGACGCCTGCGGTCAGCTCGCCTCAGGCTGCCACGATGACGCCTGCGGTCAGCTCGCCTCAGGCTGCCACGATGACGCCTGCGGTCAGCTCGCCTCAGGCTGCCACGATGACGCCTGCGTTCAGCTCGCCTCAGGCTGCCACGATGACGCCTGCGGTCAGCTCGCCTCAGGCTGCCACGATGACGCCTGCGGTCATCTCGCCTCAGGCTGCCACGATGACGCCTGCGGTCAGCTCGCCTCAGGCTGCCACGATGACGCCTGCAGTCAGCTCGCCTCAGGCTGCCACGATGACGCCTGCGGTCAGCTCGCCTCAGGCTGCCACGATGACGCCTGCGTTCAGCTCGCCTCAGGCTGCCACGATGACGCCTGCGGTCAGCTCGCCTCAGGCTGCCACGATGACGCCTGCCGTCAGCTCGCCTCAGGCTGCCACGATGACGCCTGCGGTCAGCTCGCCGCAGGCTGCCACGATGATGCCAGCGGTCAGCTCGCCTCAGGCTGCCACGATGACGCCTGCGGTCATCTCGCCTCAGGCTGCCACGATGACGCCTGCGGTCAGCTCGCCTCAGGCTGCCACGATGACGCCTGCGGTCAGCTCGCCTCAGGCTGCCACGATGACGCCAGCGGTCAGCTCGCCTCAGGCTGCCACGATGACGCCTGCCGTCAGCTCGACTCAGGCTGCCACGATGACGCCTGCGGTCAGCTCGCCTCAGGCTGCCACGATGACGCCTGCGGTCAGCTCGCCTCAGGCTGCCACGATGACGCCTGCCGTCAGCTCGCCTCAGGCTGCCACGATGACGCCTGCGGTCAGCTCGCCTCAGGCTGCCACGATGACGCCTGCCGTCAGCTCGCCTCAGGCTGCCACGATGACGCCTGCGGTCAGCTCGCCGCAGGCTGCCACGATGATGCCAGCGGTCAGCTCGCCTCAGGCTGCCACGATGACGCCTGCGGTCATCTCGCCTCAGGCTGCCACGATGACGCCTGCGGTCAGCTCGCCTCAGGCTGCCACGATGACGCCTGCGTTCAGCTCGCCTCAGGCTGCCACGATGACGCCTGCGGTCAGCTCGCCTCAGGCTGCCACGATGACGCCTGCCGTCAGCTCGCCTCAGGCTGCCACGATGACGCCTGCGGTCAGCTCGCCGCAGGCTGCCACGATGATGCCAGCGGTCAGCTCGCCTCAGGCTGCCACGATGACGCCTGCGGTCATCTCGCCTCAGGCTGCCACGATGACGCCTGCGGTCAGCTCGCCTCAGGCTGCCACGATGACGCCTGCGGTCAGCTCGCCTCAGGCTGCCACGATGACGCCAGCGGTCAGCTCGCCTCAGGCTGCCACGATGACGCCTGCCGTCAGCTCGACTCAGGCTGCCACGATGACGCCTGCGGTCAGCTCGCTCAGGCTGCCACGATGACGCCTGCGGTCAGCTCGCCTCAGGCTGCCACGATGACGCCAGCGGTCAGCTCGCCTCAGGCTGCCACGATGACGCCTGCCGTCAGCTCGACTCAGGCTGCCACGATGACGCCTGCGGTCAGCTCGCCTCAGGCTGCCACGATGACGCCTGCCGTCAGCTCGCCTCAGGCTGCCACGATGACGCCTGCGGTCAGCTCGCCGCAGGCTGCCACGATGATGCCAGCGGTCAGCTCGCCTCAGGCTGCCACGATGACGCCTGCGGTCATCTCGCCTCAGGCTGCCACGATGACGCCTGCGGTCAGCTCGCCTCAGGCTGCCACGATGACGCCTGCGTTCAGCTCGCCTCAGGCTGCCACGATGACGCCTGCGGTCAGCTCGCCTCAGGCTGCCACGATGACGCCTGCCGTCAGCTCGCCTCAGGCTGCCACGATGACGCCTGCGGTCAGCTCGCCGCAGGCTGCCACGATGATGCCAGCGGTCAGCTCGCCTCAGGCTGCCACGATGACGCCTGCGGTCATCTCGCCTCAGGCTGCCACGATGACGCCTGCGGTCAGCTCGCCTCAGGCTGCCACGATGACGCCTGCGGTCAGCTCGCCTCAGGCTGCCACGATGACGCCAGCGGTCAGCTCGCCTCAGGCTGCCACGATGACGCCCGCGGTCAGCTCGCCTCAGGCTGCCACGATGACGTCTGCGGTCAGCTCGCCTCAGGCTGCCACGATGACGCCTGCGGTCAGCTCGCCGCAGGCTGCCACGATGACGCCTGCCGTCAGCTCGCCTCAGGCTGCCACGATGACGCCTGTGGTCAGCTCGCCTCAGGCTGCCACGATGACGCCAGCGGTCAGCTCGCCTCAGGCTGCCACGATGACGCCTGCGGTCATCTCGCCTCAGGCTGCCACGATGACGCCTGCGGTCAGCTCGCCGCAGGCTGCCACAATGACGCCTGCGGTCAGCTCGCCTCAGGCTGCCACGATGACGCCTGCGGTCAGCTCGCCTCAGGCTGCCACGATGACGCCTGCGGTCAGCTCGCCTCAGGCTGCCACGATGACGCCCGCGGTCAGCTCGCCTCAGGCTGCCACGATGACGTCTGCGGTCAGCTCGCCTCAGGCTGCCACGATGACGCCTGCGTCAGCTCGCCTCGGCTGCTACGATGACGCCTGCGGTCAGCTTCCGCCAGGCTGCCACGATGACGCTGCGGTCAGCTCCCGCGCGCAGGCTGCCACGATGACGCCAGCGGTCAGCTCGCCTCAGGCTGCCACGATGACGCCCTGCGGTCAGCTCGCTCAGGCTGCCACGATGACGCCTGCGGTCATCTCGCCTCAGGCTGCCACACGATGACGCCTGCGGTCAGCTCGCTCAGGCTGCCACGATGACGCTGCGTCAGCTCGCTCAGGCTGCCACGATGACGCCAGCGGTCAGTTTCTCAGGCTGCCACGATGACGCCTGCGGTTAGCTCGCCTCAGGCTGCCACGATGACGCCAGCGGTCAGCTCGACTCAGGCTGCCACGATGACGCCAGCGGTCAGCTCGCCTCAGGCTGCCACGATGAGCGCCTTTCATTGCGGCGCATCAAATCGTAGTTTCCGCCGTTTCCTCTTCGCCTAAGACCCCGCGGGCTGCACCATGCTCCCTCCACCCCCCCACCCTGTTTCCACAACTAGCCATTCCAAGATTGCCCCTCTCCCATGCCCCCTCGTGTTCACCTGTCGGACGAAGGGTCACAGTGTGAGACAGACACTCAGGACTTTAGCGCACTGCTAGCTATAACCTTGTGTGTTACAGTCCGCAACCTTGCCAGCTGTACGGGGACCTGGAATTGGCGCGTCCCCGACTGCGCTCAAAGTATGCTCGGAGACTCTCTGAATTTCAGTGCTTGCAGTCGCGAATGGCAGCTTGATAATGCACGCCGCAATGTGTAACGGATTGCAAGGCGTTGCCGAGGGTTCAAGACAGCAGTCACCATGTATATCACTTTATTTTGTCCCTGTGCAAACACTTTCGGTGATTACCGTGGGCTCACTCCTCAAGCCTCAACAGCGCACCGAGCATGCTCCCCTCAGCGCGAGTTCCCGGCGCAGTTTTCACTTCAACAGCGATGCGCGGGAAGTGCTCCCCCTGAAAAGATCTCGCAGCGGCGCGGCTCGGGAGCAGCCTGCTGAACGGTCCCATCGCATTGCTGGATCGATCCATGCACATGGCCGCTTTTACAAGTGAGAAGTGCAGAAGCAACGAGGCAGCTTCCACCAGAATTATGCCTGTGTCTCGCAGATGATGTAGATATTTACTTCTCCTCTTTGTTGAGCTTGGGCACGTCAAAGCCACCTGCTATGGTGGGGCGAAATTCACTTTCAGCCATTTCATTCGTTTGCATACACACAGGCAAAATCGTCCTGCGCCGCCTCTGTCACATGTGTCTCTCGCAGCGCGCGCGCTTTCCAGTGGTGTGACCGGTTCAGCCCGCGCCGGGATATCGGAGGGGTAATGCGGCAGGCTCGCTGCCAGCAGCGGAGCTTTGGCATGCATGGACGTGGACGAATGTGCCGACGGGGACAACGGCGGCTGCGACCCCTTGACGGTGTGCACGAACACCCAAGGCGGGCGCGCCTGCTCCAGATGCCCGGAGGGATACCTTGGCAGTGGCGCCTCGGGGTGCCGCCCGCAGGGGCTTACGTGTGCGGAGGACAATGGCGGCTGTGACACATTGACGTCGTGTACGGTGGAGGTCGCCACCGGCTCGGTCACCTGCTCTGCCTGCCCCGCGGGGTACGCCGGTACCGGGACGACCGCCTGCGTGGACCTGGACGGGTGCTCAGTGCAGCCGTGCTTCCCGGGGGTGGAGTGCGCCGACGTGGCGGCGCCGGGGGTAGGCTACGTGTGCGGAGAATGTAGCCTGAGCATGTGGGGGGACGGCGTGAACTGCTTCCGGGACTTGTGCGCGTCGGAACCGCCGCCATGCGACCCCCTCACCAGCTGTACGAATGCGGCAGGCGGGTACTTATGCACGAAGTGCCCTTCCGGGTACACCCAGGACACTCACAGGGACCGCATGGTGTGCTCCGACGTGGATGAGGTGACGCCCTCCATGAGCTGGCCCTACCTGTCGCACCTCTGCCGCCGCTACCTTCTCCCTCTCACCAGGCCGTGACCCGCACCCTGCAACACGTTTTGTGTGTGCGATTCTTGTTGGAATTCAGCGGTGGGTGATTTGCAAAGACAATGGATTAAACCAACTTACACAATATATACCAGTTCGCAGCTTGAATCGACGCGGGAGTATCGCCAATTCAACACTAAGCGTTCTATCATTGTCACGTGTCACTTGTATGTGTCACTGTCAGTTCATAACGACTGCAGTGACACAGCTAAGATGGGCCGATCAACTATTCGCAGCTGGTCATATGATCATCTTTGATCCAACGGCTACGATTAGTTCAGCAGATCTACAGATCTAGATCTAACGGTTTCTTAGGGTTTCTTCAGGGTTTCTTCAGGGTTTGAGCCTTTTGACTGATGTACAAGTCCTAGACGGTCATGCTTTACACCAAACGAATCAGCAGGAAGTGCAGATTCCAATACCCCTTCTAAAGGGTGACTGTCTAGCTATCCTACTGCCAGTTCTTGGGAATGGCGCCCCTTCAGTTAGCAATACCCAGTTCTTGGGATGGTGCCCCTCCAGCTCCAGTTTATGGGGATGGTGCCCCTCCAGCTCCAGTTTATGGGGATGGTGCCCCTTCAATCTTCAGCTCCAGTTTATGGGGATGGTGCCCCTTCAGTCTTCAACTCCATGTGTAGGGATGGTGTCCATATGAGGCTGTTCCACACAGAGGCATTGCTGTGGCAGTTTGCCAAGATACCCACCCCTCCGGCACCGTAGCGTTCTCGAGCACAGACTCGTAGTCCAAGGTGTCCTGATCGTCCAGTTAATCCAAGTTCAAACCGATAGTCCAAGCTGACTCTGCACCACCGTGAAAGTCTCACCAGCCTCGTTGTCGTCATCCTCGTTGAAGACCTTGAATGCCCCTTCAGTTTTCATTAACACACAGCAACACTGTTGTGGTAGTTGTCAAGATGTCCACCCCCTCCGGCACCGCAGCGGTCCCGAGTACAGACTCGTAATCCAAGGTGTCCCAATAGTCCAAGCTGACTCGGCACCACTGTGAAAGTCTCACAAGCCTCCATAGAGTCGAAGATGTGCTTGGTGGCACCACAATCCAAAACAGCGCTCTTGCCCATAGTGGAGCGAGGCGTAGCAGGGCCAGGATTCACCACCCCTCCGGCCACCTCAGCACAGCGAGCACCATTACCAGTAGGCACAGTGTCCACAGAGTGCAACACTCCGTCCAGCACAGAATAGTCGTTCCAGAGGGTGAGTCCAGAGAATGGAGGATCCAGGGTGTCCTCCACGCCAGGGCGTAAGTCAGATTGCCGAGCTTCACGGAGAGCAAATAAAGTGTCGCTGGTGTCCTCTTTAATAGCGACGTGCACCCGTTGCATGCCCCGGTTACACCAGAATTGCCAGTGGGAAACAGCATAACGATGTTCCAAAGACAGCACCCGGCCATATCCCCAGGACACCCGACCAGTAGCACACTGCCCAGGGAAAGCCACCAAGGCATCCTCATAGATAAACGAGTCACACACTGAGATGCACTGATGTTGTCCACCCACGATGCCAGGCGGGCGACCACTTGCCACTCTGCACGAGGTCCCGATTGCTCCACGCCGGCAAAGAGAGGCCACACGCCTCCACTGGTAGAAACACTTAAGCAGAAGAGCTACACGGCGACGGCGCTCTCGATTGCCCCTCACAAGAGTGTCAGATTCCTCCCCATACAGCACTGTGTCCAGGAGAGCATATAAATTGAATATCACCGGGGGCGACGCCACAGCAGCAAAGGAACAGGCGCTGCCGCGAATAGGCACAGAAGAGAATAAAGACGATTCCACACCGTCAAAGTCCGATGTAACAGAGTGCCCACCGGGCACAAGAGAGAACCAGGCTGCGCGACCAACAGAAGATTCTGCGTGACTACGAACAACAGTGTTCGCAAATTTAGTCGCAAAGTGCGATAACAAGTCGCAAAGGTGCCAGGCCGCGACATTGCCTGCGGTAGGGGCACGACTGCGAACAACAACGTTCGCAGCTCTTGCAACAACGTAACCATCAGTGGTAAAACGTTCTCCCATAAAGCTGTCACCAGGAGCATGATTTGCAAGCTGACCGGCTCGCGAGAAGAGCTTGTCCACCTGCGAAATGAAACAGACGACGCTAGAGTTGCGTCGCAAATTGATAAGAGCGTGCCAAGCTGAGTAACCGTCAGAGGTTGGGTCAAAGCCGCGAACGACAGCGTTTGCGGTATCGGTAGTAACACGACATAGGAAGTCATAAAATAATTGATTAGCGCTCTCGAGATACAGGGAGTCGCTCTTGATTTCGTCCACCGACGCTACCTCCGACAATAATAGTGCCAGCGACGGGTGACGCAGAGAGGGAGCGATTTTCGCTCTCCACTCCCTCCAGACGCCCTCGTTTTGAGCATCTTGTCCAGAGAAATGTTGTTCAGCAAGAAGTCCCTTCGTCAATCCAGAAAGAGTCGGTAACTTCTGTTGCCCACCAGGGGGCGAAACGTCCACAGGGACCGTAGCGCTCAGGTGAGCTTGCTGGAGAATAGCGATGTTCCCAGCCAAGCTCTCAACCATACGCGTAAGCGCCGTAATTCGTTGCTGGTGAGTCGCAAGCTCATCAGACTCAAAAGTAGAACTCTCCCCCGGCTTCAATTCAGGCTCAGCTTCACCGTAACTTGGCGACGGGTTCGGTTGCCCACCAGGGAGCGATATGTCCACAGGGACATTAGAGTTCTGGTTAGCTTGTTGGAGCGCATTCAAAATCCCAGCCAAACTCTTAACCATACCCATAAGCGTGGCAATCTGTCGCTGTTGAGTAGCAATCATCATATTGTCCGACGCAGTGTGCTCGCCAGGCATCTCCTCATGGGAAGCCTCAGCAGGAGGCGGCACGACTCCCGGGCCTTTACTTGTACCAGATCTCACCATAGTGAATTACGCACGCGCAGTGGAAGTTGGCGTGATAGAAAGAAATAAAGGAACTCCACTCACAAAGTAAGTGGGCCCATAACCTGTTGGAATTCAGCGGTGGGTGATTTGCAAAGACAATGGATTAAACCAACTTACACAATATATACCAGTTCGCAGCTTGAATCGACGCGGGAGTATCGCCAATTCAACACTAAGCGTTCTATCATTGTCACGTGTCACTTGTATGTCAGTTCATAACGACTGCAGTGACACAGCTAAGATGGGCCGATCAACTATTCGCAGCTGGTCATATGATCATCTTTGATCCAACGGCTACGATTAGTTCAGCAGATCTACAGATCTAGATCTAACGGTTTCTTAGGGTTTCTTCAGGGTTTCTTCAGGGTTTGAGCCTTTTGACTGATGTACAAGTCCTAGACGGTCATGCTTTACACCAAACGAATCAGCAGGAAGTGCAGATTCCAATAATTCTGCTGTGTTCCACACCCACCCAACTTGCACGCATATATATCCTGTGTCCCTGCCTCCCACCTCCTGGCAATGCCAGCTGTCGCTCATGACCGCAGCCAGGCGTCTTGACCTTTGGGCAGCCGTGCGCGGCGGCATGCACGCGTCACAGAAGGCCACGGTGACCCTACGGCAGAACAGCATGCCTTCAGCTCTACCTGCGCGCTCCCTGCCGAGTTAGGGGAGTGGACCACGGGTCAGCCTGAAGCTGGGGGGCTCGGACGGGGCGCTGCAGTGTGCCGTGAACAACGGCGGGTGCGACCGGATGGTGGCGTGCCTGAACACCCGCGGGCGCCACTCGTGCGGGGAGTGCCCGGCCGGGTATCGGGGGAGCGGCGCCACCCAGTGCATCATGCCCACGGCGTCATGCTCGCAGGACAACGGCGGCTGTGACGGCTTGACGGAGTGCAGCGTGGATGAGGCCGCGGGGGAGACCACCTGTGGGGAGTGCCCGAGCGGGTTCGTGGGCGACGGCCTCGTCGGATGCCGCGACGTCGACGGGTGCAGCGAGGCGCCCTGCTTTGCGGGCGTGGCGTGCGCGGACGTGGCGGCGCCAGGGGTCGGGCACGCCTGCGGGGCGTGCCCGGCGGACATGCTGGGCGACGGGGAAACGTGTGAGCCCAACGCGTGCTACGGAGCCAACGGCGGGTGCGATGCGCGGGTGACGTGCACGAACAGCGCGGGCGCGGAGGGCGGGCGGACGTGCGGGGCGTGCCCGGCGGGGCTCGACCACGCCCTGCCCGATGGCTCCTTGTGCGTCGACGTGGACGGGTGCGCCCTCGTGCCGGCGCCATGCTTCGCTGGGGTGGAGTGCACGGATGTGCCTGCGCCGGGGTTGGGCGCGGTCTGCGGCGGCTGCCGGGCGGGGTCCGACGGGGACGGCGTGGAGTGCAAGGATCGCGACGAGTGCGCGGCGGACGCGGCCCCGTGCGATCCGCGCGTGGCGTGCGCTAACAGCCCTGGCGGGTTCGCCTGCGGGAGCTGTCCCCCCGGCTTCCGCGGGAGCGGGTACACCGAGTGCTGGCCGGAGACGGTGTGCGCCGCGGAGAACGGTGGGTGCGATTCGCTGACGACGTGTGAGGATACCCCCGACGGCATCGCGTGTGGGGCGTGCCCAGAGGGGTACGAGGGGACTGGGGATACCGCCTGCAAGGACATCGATGGGTGCGCGGCGCAGCCCTGCTTCCCAGGGGTGGAGTGCGCCGACGTGGCGGCGCCGGGGACCGGGTTTGCATGCGCCACGTGCCCGGAGGGTTACCGCGGCGACGGAGTCAACTGCATCCTGTGCAGCTTGGCCGTGCGCATCACCAGCTCATCCGCCGTGGATGGGAAGGTAAAGCGGACTCAGCTCAATCAGGTACGCTGAGCAACCCCCCCGCGGCGACCCTCCTCCCCGTGTCTCCCGACTCCTCCCTTTCCCTGCCGGCCGCCAAGTGTGGGACGCAACGCATGGTATGGGCCACAAGAAGGTGATCGGGGGCCGTGAGCTCCGGCAGCCTCTCGCCTACTCGCTTCTGAAGCGACAACTCTTGGCAGATTGGCGGATGCCGCTCCTTGAGTTCCGTGCCGGGGAGGACCTTTTACCTCCACCTACCTACGGCTTGCCACATCGAGCATCAAGTGAAAGGACATTCATAGAGAGGTTCGTCCATGCCAGCCTTTCTGTTAGCCCAAAACTGAGCAATCGCCGACTTGCTATCTCCACGCCTAGCACTCGACGACTCCGCCGCCAGCCCTCCGCTGATGCTCCCCTAGAGCTAGCCGCGCGCCTCTTTCGACTCCGGGGGATGCGGGGACGAGGTGGGGTAGGCAAGCAGATCGCAGCGACACTGGGTGGCCTGGACTACCCCAACGAGTGCGTCAACACGCAGGGCATCACGTTCGGGTGGTCGGGTTCGCGTTCGGATGGATCAGAGCTTTCACTTACTGCCGCGGCCAATCAAGCGGACACGCTCCGCCTCAGCTTCCCGAAGGACTCCCTCACCTCCCGGGTGTCGTACCTGCTGCTACTCACCGCCAGCCTCAACGGGAACGCCGCCGTGAGCTCCTCCGCATCGGTGGCGTTCTACGTGGCCCCTCAGGCGCTCGTGGCGCTCATTGCAGGAGGTGGCGTTGAAACTGGGCAAGATAGCCTCATCCGCTTGGATGGCAGCCTGTCCTTCGATCCGGACGCCGAGGAGGGCGACCTGATGTGCGCCCCCCCCGGCCCCAAACCCGCGAGCGCCACTCTGCCACTCTGCCCACGGGCGTGGCTGGACCCTGGACGAGCCGCCGCCTCCCCCTGGTCTTGTGAATCAGTCCAATTCGCAATCAGCCCGTGATGTCGATGAGCACCCGGGCGATATCGGACTGATGTTCTTAAGCCTCCGCGTCAACCCGCAGTGAGGATGCGCTTGGTTCACAGGCTCCGCGCACCCTGGCGGGTTCCTGCTACAGTCAGAGGGGGTGCGCTGTAGCCCGCTTCCTCAAGGGGAGCCGGTGGAGGGGGGCGCATGGGGTGCCCGATGTCCGGCATTTGCGGAGTCCTGCCATCGGGATATGCGGAGATGGATCAGCAAGCAGACGGACGTCTGAGATTCGCAGACGCTCGACTGTTGCTGTGAGCCCATGGAAGGTGTGTGACGCGGGCGCCTCAGATTTAATCGCGGGGGGAGTTTAGGGGGCAGGGTCTAACCTGCGCAGGAGCCCGGCATGCAATATCGCTGGGAAGGGGGGAGGGGGCAAGGAAGCATCTTACTGGGGGGCGTCCGAGGTCTGACATCGGATAGTGCCCGCGTTTGCGGTTTCTTGCGGAGCATGCATCGGAATGGGCCACCCTGCTTCGTCTCTGCCCGCACGGGTTCAAACGCGCAGCCACCCTCAAGCTAGCTCGCCCTCAAGACCGCCCGGCCATCGCAGCGGGATACATGATCCAAGTCATGGCGGCGGTGAGACGGGGAGACCGGGGTCAACCATTCTCACTCAAGTGCCCAACTGTGGCGCTCGCTAGGTTCATGGGCAACGGGTTGCTGACGTGGCATGGGTTGTGTGGGTGGGCCTGCCAGGTTCGCCTGGAGTTGCGCACAGGGGGCCGCGGGCAGCGCCTGCCGAGATCGCGACGAGGCTCTCCTGCCGGCGCGGCTCGCCGGCCCGGTGCTGGAGTACTATCTCCAGGGCAGCTCTGCGGGGCAGAATTACAGCTTTGTGCTGCGCGTATCCAAGGCAGACCGTGAGGCACATTCCGCCACCGCCGTTGTCATCACCTACGGCCGCCTGCCGGTCCCAACCATCACGCCCTTAGCTCAGAAGGTGCTCCGCCCAATCGCAGTACTGTATATCGATGTAACTGCGATGAAGACTTGTGTGACGATGCCATCCCACTCGGATCATCACACACGTCACAAAGTGAGCGCTACATGTGACGCGCACTGGGGTGCCACGAAGTGAGCGCTAGATGTGACGCGCACTGGGGTGCCACGAAGTGAGCGCTACATGTGACGCGCACTGGGGTGCCACGAAGTGAGCGCTACATGTGACGCGCACTGGGTTGCCACGAAGTGAGCGCTGCATGTGACGCGCACTGGGGTGCCACGGAGTGAGCGCTACATGTGACGCGCACTGGGGTGCCACGAAGTGAGCGCTGCATGTGACGCGCACTGGGGTGCCACGAAGTGAGCGCTACATGTGACGCGCACTGGGGCGCCACGAAGTGAGCGCTACATGTGACGCGCACTGGGGCGCCACGAAGTGAGCGCTACATGTGACGCGCACTGGGGTGCCACGAAGTGAGCGCTGCATGTGACGCGCACAGGGGCGCCACGAAGTGAGCGCTACATGTGACGCGCACAGGGGCGCCACGAAGTGAGCGCTGCATGTGACGCGCACAGGGGTGCCATGAAGTGGGCGCTACATGTGACGCGCACAGGGGTGCCACGAAGTGAGCGCTACATGTGACGCGCACTGGGGTGCCACGAAGTGAGCGCTGCATGTGACGCGCACTGGGGTGCAACGAAGTGAGCGCTGCATGTGACGCACACTGGGGGGGCAGCAGGTGATCACTGCATGTGAGGCGCTGGATGGGCTCTCGGGTCGGCGCAGGTGAATGCGGATGCCAAGCTTACCCTCTCTGGGACAGTGGATTCTGACGATCTGGAGTCACCGGCTCTTGAGTGGGATGCGCGGCCTGAGGGGGGGGAGGCGGCGCCGCTCGACCTCGGAGCTGCGGCAAGCACCCCGCTCTCGGGCCTCACGCTTGTCGTCCGCGCCGACTCCTTGGTGCCGGGCGCCGTGTACCTTTTCCGACTTGCGGCGAGCGACAGGAACGGCGAGGCCGCCGCAGCGCTGCGCTTGGAGGTGAACCAGCCGCCGCTGGGTGGCTCGGTGCTGGCGGAGCCCAATGAGGGGCTGGCGCTCAACACCACCTTCGCCTTCGTCACCTCCGATTGGACGGATGAGGACCTCCCGTTGTGGTACTCGTGGAGGTACCAGGTGAGCTCTGGCCCCTCGGCCGACTGGGCAGTGGCCACCAGTGCAGAGGATGCCGCCAGAAGTTGTTGGTCGTGGGACATGGCGGGTCGAGTTCGGTGGATCCGACGGAAGACAATGGTCAGAGTTCGGGCTGCGGACGCCTTTTTTTGACCCCTTTTTCGGGGTTCATCGCAGAGCTCACGTGATGTTGGGGGGAGGTTGTGGGGAGCGCCTGCTTCAGGTTGCGGGCGCGGAGAGAGAGGTGTCGCTTACGGAGATGACGGTGAGCAACACGGAGTATACCACCGTGCTGCCGGTTGGGGGCGTGGAGACGGAGGGATTCGTGGTGAGGGTGATCGTGGTGGTGCAGGATGCGCTTGGGGCGCAGGCGAGCGCCGAGCAGGGGCTGATCGTACGGGCCCTGGAGCTCGGCGGCGCTGAGCGGACGCGCTTCGTGGACGACCTGCTGGCTCAGAGTGAGGCGCTGCTCCAGAACGGCAACACGGAGGCCACCACGACTCTAGTGAATGGCGTCTCCGCCACTCTCGCGCCCGCGGCCGTCGACCCCGCAGCTGGAGGTGCGGGAGCCTCCGCTTGCGCCGCAGCCGCGTGTAGGGGGACAGGGTCCCCACTTAGAGGCCTCCCCGGAGGCGTGGCCCTCGCAGCTCCATACACACAATAGAAGATTCCCCTCGAAAGAGAGCGGCCCTTAGCGCGTCAGAGCCGGCTCTAGTTCGGGTTCAACCGCAGCCGCCGGAGCCGAGCATGTGACAATGCCGGCACCGCCGTTGAGGGCGCGTGCGCGCCGGGCATCCTAGGCTTCACCGCGCGCAATGGTGGCGGTGGCAGCAGTGAGGGCGCCGCGGGCAAGGGCGTGACTGGCGGGGAAGGGTGTTTGTGGCAGGGGGTGAAGCTGAAGTGGGTGAGGAGGAGATTGAGAAGCGGAAGGAGCAGCGAGGCGCCGCGATGAACATGGTGCTGGACGTAACCTCATCGATAGCTCCGAGCACCGCCAACGTGGCCTGGATGGCGGAGACTGCGCAGGGCTTGGTGGCGGCACCGGCGGAGCTGGACCCCGATACGCTGGACCGCGGCATGGCGCTGTTCGCGTCCCTCGTTGACGACACCGCCGAGCCGAGCACCGACTCAGCCATCTCCCCGGAGGCGGCGACGGCGATGTGCATGGGCCTCAGCAGCCTGTCGCAGGCGGGGGGCCTCCTCGCTAGCGCAGCCGGCGAGGACAGTGGCGCCAGAGCTAGGGAGGCGTTGAGGGTGCTCGAATTGCTGGGCTTGTCGATGCTGTCGAACATGGCGGACGGGGAAGAACCCCAGGTGGATGCTCTCCGCCCGTTACCATGCCTGAGGGTGCCAGGCGACCCTAAAACCCTAAACCTGCTCGCGCTTTGGTGTGACGCCCGGTTGTGCGGTGCGCCATCTCGGCTCTGGAGAGCGCGAGGCGAAGTGACAGGTAGCCTGGAGTGGACGGCCCTGACCGAGCGTTGCGGGCGTGGAGACGGCTGCGCGGGGGGAGCGGGAGGGGGGGCTGCAAAATACGCAGGAGGTGGCATCTGAGACGCTGACGCTGCTAGTGAGCAGGGCCGACACGAGGGACCCCTCGATGGCGATGTTTGCGGAACCTGTGATCGGGCCCGGCGGCTCTGCTGTCAGCCTGCCGGCATCCCTGGGAGGGGCGCTCGGGGTGGAGTCCCTCGCGCTGCAGCTCGTCACCTGCACCATCGAGCCGCACCCTTCCAACAGCAGCAACGCGAGCCTCTCTGCCGGCGTCACCTCCATCTCCCTGTTCGATGCGGCAGGCGGGAAGCTTCAGGCCCAGCGCCTTCACGAGGCTATCAATTTCAGCATCCCGCTCACGGACACTCCCCCCCTGGACGCGGAGGCGGGCTCGGACGCGCCGCTCGTGCCGCCCGCGCAGTGCGCCTTCTGGGACCAGGTGAGCGCCACGTCAGTGCGCACCCAACGGTGTACCCCGGGTCAGCGCGCCACAGCCGCCCGATGCATCCCGGAGTAGGGTACTGAAAAGCATCGTCCGGCTGCCAGCAGCAAGCAGGGCCCAGCAAGCGCTCCCGATGCCCTAAAGGGCGATGCATGATGTGAGCTCTTGGAGAAGCGAGCGCGGGCACGGGGGGGGGGCCACCCCGCAAACCAATGCACGGGCTGCAGCCGCCTCCGAGGGAGCGGCGGCGCAGGCCAGGGAGAGTCGGAGGCATCCCCTAAGCGCGAGGGGCGATGCGGAGACAGCAAAGGGAGCAGCGGTGTGGCCTGCCTAGGAGAGGGGTCGTCCGGGGTGAGGGGGGCTGGGCTGAGACGGGGGGATGTGGGCTCAGGACCGCTCCAGGTACTTTACCGAAGGGTGCGCGGCGCTGCCCAATCCGGCGCCCCCGGAGCTGCCGCTGGTGTGGCGCACTCGCAACGCGAGCGCGGTGGGGGGCGACCTGCGGCATGCCTGGGAGGTGGCGGACGCTGGCGGCAGCCTCTTGGCCGGCTGCGAGGAGAGCTGGGAGGCCCGCCTCGAGTCGTGGAGGGGGGCCGACGAGGGCTACCGGAAGTACCTCGGGCCGGAGTGCTGGCTGAACGAGACCTCCCCCGCGGTGCTGAACGGCAGTAGCCGCTGCTGGTGGCGCTGGGAGAGCGAGGTGTTCCACGGCCCGGGGTGCGCGTGGGCCGCGAGCGCGGAGTGCCTCTGCACGCACCTCACAGACTTCAAGGCGCTGCAGCAGCAGGAGGTGGGCTCCGCCGAGCCCCCGCCGGTGCGCCCCCGCCGCCCGCCCTCTTTTTCATGCTGCCCCGCTTCAGCTTCCCCCGCTAGGTGATATGCCTGCAAGTCCGCCCCGGCGCGAGCGCCGAGGTGGCAGCGCTCTGTGAGGATGCCGGTGGTGCCGCAGGGGCGGACGGGTGGGGCCAAGAGTTGAGGGGCAGCGCTGGGGGCGCCACAACAGGGGGCGGTGATCTCCGGGGACGACATGACGAGCCTGTCGGCGGATGACGTGCTCAAGTCGGCGCTGCTTCTCGGGGTGCTCGGAGCGCTCATCGGCAGCGGGGTGCTGCTGGCATGGCTGTCGAACATGCAGTTCCAGATGCAGAAGCAGCGCAACGTGCGGGCCTTGATGAAGTCCCACGGTACCGGGGCGATGTGGCTCAAGGTGCAGAACGGCGTGTGGACCTGGAGCCTCGGCGAGGAGATCCGCCAGACGGGCATGCTCTCGGCCAAGGAGCAGAAGCAGCTGCTTGCTGGCAACCGCCTGCACCGCTTCGCCGCGACCGCCCACGCGAGGGCCAAGAAAACCGGCGCTCCAGAGACTGATCAGGTGAAGAGACCTCGCGGGCGTAGGGGTAGACGGGGCGCGATGGGGACCAGCCCCCAGGTGATTGCCGCTTGGGGGCGCTGCGCAAGGTAGGGCAGAGGGAGCCACATCATAGGGGTGTGGCGGCGCGCAGCCCGTGCAGAGGCCCACTTGCATCTGTCGTTGGGGAATACCTGGATGATTTCGACGCGCTGATGGGAGCGGGCTGCCACGAGTGGCTTAGATTGGGGAGGCGCTGCCTGCTTCGAATCTCGTTGACTAGATTAGTGGCGGATTGGCCGAGTCCTGCTGGCACCGGATACCTGTCCTGAACCTGATCCGCGCCGCGCCCCTGTCGAAAGCAGCGCGCTTGCGCTTCTGACCACCCCCACAGCCCTTTCCATTCCGACTGCGGCGCTTGGGGTGACGCCGATGGCTTGTTCTGTTCCGAGCAGACTGATGAGATGAAGGCACCGTTGATCTCGACGCCAACGGATGGCGTCATGGCCGAACCTCCTGCTGGCGACGTGGCCGAATCCCCTGCTGGCAATGTGGCCGAATCCCCTGCTGGCAAAGTTCCTGCCGCTCATGTGAAGTCGGAGCCGAGCCTGTATTCTTGTTATTCGGACAATCCAATCGCGGTGTTGCAGTCGGCGGCGATGCTCGGGCGGGCAACCTACCAGCGCAACATTCCGACGTTCTCGCACCAGCTCAATTGGCAGGCGCTCTTTTTCGAGACTTCACAAGCTTATACGGATCGCTCCTACCTTTCGTCCAAGTACAGCAGGTCACCACCACACGCACAGGGGAGGGGGGTGACGTTGTTTGGGCAGCGCTCCTCATTGGGGCAGTGTTCCTTCTCGTGTGCCCCATCTCAGAGGGCGAGGGTCTCTCCTTTGGTGCCTCAAACTTGAGCCAAGGTCACCTGCAATCACCTAACTGGTTTCTTCCCGTGCGCATGCCACGTCCTGTGGGCGATGGGGGAAGTAGATCCCCTCAGAAATCTCTCTGGTTACGGGATCAGGCACCGGGGCTTCTGCAATGTACAGCTGACGCCAAGTTCCGGGCATCCATTGACTTGACCTTAGGTTGGTTCCTCTGTTTACACTTGAGGTCATACCGAAGCCGCGCAGGACGTGGATGATCGCCCTCTGGTGTCTGGACGCTCCTCGCCGGTGAACGCGCATGACCCTCCGAGATCTGATCGCTAGTCGGGCCAGCAAGTAAAGAAGCGTGGCAATTGCACTCACTGCCTCAGCCGATGACCAGTGGTCTCCCTCAGCCGATGACCAATTGGTCTACCTCATCCGATGACCAATTGGTTTGCCTCAGCCGATGACCAATGGTCTCTCTCATCCGATGACCAATTGGTTTGCCTCAGCCGATGACCAATGGTCTCTCTCAGCCGATGACCAATGGTCTCCTTCAGCCGGTGACCAATGGTCTGCCTCAGCCGATGGCACGCTCCCCACAACAGTCTTCGACTGCTCTCTCGGGTGTGTGATGCTGGTGCGGTGCTCGTGGGGCAGGCGGACTGCGCCGTATCAACAAGCCGCGCCTCGTCCACAACGCAGCGCGCATCCCCACCATGTAGCACTGAACATGCCCGGTGAGCTGCATCCCGGGCGCTCCACGGCACCGCACGCCGTGCCGTCCCCTCTCCGGCCTTGGATCCCCCCTTGCGCTTTCCGTCCACCAGCTCGGCACCTCTTCTCCTCATCGGCACGCTGCGTCTTCGTCGGCTCCGAGCCCGACCGAAAGAAAGTGCGTGCCGCAAGCCTCGTGCGCGCCGATGGCTGCTGTGTCTCCCCTCTTGCGTCTTCCCTCTTGTGTCTCCTCTCTTGCGTCTCCCCTCTGTGTCTCCCCTCGCCCCACATGACGAGAACCTCTGACGGAGGGCCGGTGGGACTCCAGCAATGACCTCCGTGTCCCTGGAGCTGCGTGAGGATCCGCTGCCCGCCCCCAGGACGGACATGCCGAAGGCCGGCAGTAGCTTCGCCTCGCCTTCGACTTCGGACGGTGTGGGTGTGGTGGACGTGGACGTGGACGTCGCCGTGTGCGAGGCGGCGGTGGGGGCGGCCAGCCTATGGGGCCAGCGAAGGGCAGTGTGTGAGAGCGTGGAGGGCGAGGCGGACGAGGGGGAGCCCCTGGCTGCAAGCCCCCAGTCCCAGGACGCCGCGGGCGGTGAGCGGGCGGAGGGCAGTGAAGATGCTGCTGGCGGTGAGCTGGCAGAGGGTAGCAAACCGCGGATGTTGCGGAGGCAGAAACGGAAGGGCGGGTGCGTTTTACCGTGGAAGCGCACCCAAAGGGAGCAGCGGACCTACGACAAGCTGTGCAGCCTGGTGAAGCAGGCCGTCACGCACGCCAAGAAGAACGACTTTGCCAGCAGGTGAGCACCAAGCCGTAGCAGGCGCGGTCGAGGGACCCTGCAGTCCGTGGCCTTCCGGGGCGAGCCTCGGGGAGGATGCGCTGCGCTGCGCGCGCTATTCTCGCGACATGTCAACGCATGCGTCGAACGCCCTCGAAAAGGCTGATGCTCCGGCTGGGGACATGATCCGAAGGCCGGGGGATGGGTGGTGACAGTGAGGAGCTGTGCCGAACGGTCGGGATCAGCTTCACCAAGGTGCAGCAGGGTATCCCATTCTCGGACCTCACCAGGTGCGCGCCCTCCCCAACAAGAATGCGCCCAGCTGGCAGCGCCGGCTGCTGGGTGGACGGGGGTGCCGTGGGAAGGGGGGCGGGGGTGGAGCGCAGCGCTGCGCAGGTTCCCCCCAAAGCCGCGCCGCGCCCGGGTGCTGATGGGAACTAACCGCAGTGCAGGTTCCGGCGCTCTTCGCGCTCTGAATCGGGGGTGGCTCCCTGAACCATCGGATCACGGATCGAGATGGCAGTTTTTCATTCACCCCCGGATCGAAATCCGACAGAGCAATCTCCCAACAAGGGCTCAAGGCCCTGCACGGTTCACCTGCTTCCGGCGCTCTGAGGGCGAGGGGCGCTGACAGGCGCGCCAACGAGACGCGGAGAGGCGTGCCCGCCTTCTGCCTCGAGCGGTTCCTCGGCACGGCCCTCGTGCACGCCTACTTCTCGGCCCACCGCGTGCTCAGTAGCACTCAGATCACGGAGCAGTTCAACAAGGCAGCGCAGGCCCCCTGGCAGGCCCCCCCGGGCTACACGTTTGCTTGGTGCACCAACGTCATGAAGGTGCGACGCTAGGCAAGCTCGAGCAACCTGCTCCATGCACGGAGGCATGCAGGCCGGCACGCGCCGCGCTCAGACACCGGGCGGAGCTGCGGCTGACGGCGGAGCGGGAGTTGCGGGGGCGCTCCGGGCGCAGGAAATGCTGTCGGTGCACGCCGGCGCCGGCTGGATGCGGCGGGCGCAGCTGTACAAGTTCCTCTTTCTGCAGGAGACGGACGGCTCCTTCGCGGTCTCGCAAGAGCTTGCGAACGTCATGAGGTGCCCTTCCCGCCCTCGCGCGCGCTCAGCCAATGGCATAGCTGGGGAGTGCGGCACGTCTTTGAAGAACGCCCGGTCCACGTTGGCTCGCTGGGGGGCACCTGCGCCACGCGCACCTTGGGTTGCTGGAGGGGGGCTCTTGTCAAATCCAGTGCAGGCTGTGATCCTTGTCGGGAGAAGAGTGGGTGCACTGGGGACCTCTTGAGGGGGTGGGGTCACGCTCGCCATGCGAGGAATGGAGCAGGGGTCCACAAGGAGGGTTTGGAGGATGGGTTGTGTGGGGTCATTGTGGGTGCTGGGGATAGGCGGAGCACAGGGTCGGTGGAAGGGACATGGGACGTGGTGGATTGGGGTCCTCGGGAGGGACATGGGACGTGGTGGATTGGGGTCATCGGGGGGAGGAGGAATCGGCTACCTGGAGGCCATCATGGGATATGGCGTTGTTCTTTTATGGGAAAGGCGCTGTTCCAAATATGTCTCGACGCGCCCCGTCATGAGGCAAATCAGTACGCTGCCTCCCGAGGTACTGGCGTGCCACCTGGCGTGCGGGGGAGCGCAGAAGCGCTTGGCTGCGGCCTGGCACATGGGCCAAGAGCGCGGAGCAGCGCTGCAAGGCCAGCAGCCTGCCGGTGCTTCACACGGAACGCTAATCCAAGCGCCGGCGCCAGGCGCCTCTATGCCAATGCCAGCGCAGTCGCCCCCCAACTAACCTGTGCTGCCAGCTGGCTCCGTTCAGCGAGTGTTGGTGCTCAGCCGAACACGGGTCGGGACGGGGCGGGGGCGGTTGTGGGCAGAGCGGGCAAGTGCCTGGTGAACATCGCGGACACCCCCATCCACACCTACGACATCGAGGAGCTATCCCGCTCAATGCCCGACCAGCTGCGGAAGCTGTTCTGGGACCAGGAGGAGCTGGCGCGCAAGGTGTGGGTGTCGCTCCTCGCGGCGCAAAACATCCGTAGCTTCCCCATGCGCTGGGTGGTGAACCCCGACGACGCGCCCGCGGAGCAATACGACATGGCGGACTTCACGATGCGCTGGGTGGCGGGCGTTGCGGCGGAGAACCCCGAGCTCGACGGCATCCTGGAGGAGCTGTCGCAGGAGGCCGAAAAGTGCTTTGGTGCATCCCGTGCCGCGTTCCACCACCCCCATCTGTCTTCCTCCACCCTGTTCACACACCCCCTCCCCCCGCCGCCTCCCTCCTCCCCCCTGTGGGTTGCACATGGAATCCCCTCCCCGCTCCCAGGTGCTGTACACCAGCGGGCTGATCTAAAGCAAGAGGGGAAGCCCTCCTGGCAGCAGCGTGCGCTGACCGTCGATACCTGCCTGAGCGCGACTTGGCCTCAACATCACTGGCAGTCTCACATGAAAAGAAAAAGAAAAAAGAAAAAAAACACGCCCTTTGGGCGTATGAGTATATTAATTTCTCGGCCCTACTCTGAGGCGGAGTCTCACATGACGGCGGTCACCCTCATGGGCGGAAAATGAACGGCGAGGCGGGGGAGTGCGGCAGAGAGGTGGCTGGACGACTTCGTGGAGGACGTGTTGCGCCTCAGGGAGGACTCCGATTGGCTGCCGCAGGGCATGCACCAGGCGAACCCGGTGGTGCGCCTCGCGCGCGAGACGAAGAAGTTCTTCTGGCTCGTCGCCACCAGCCACCCTCTCGTGGCGATCTACGTCGTCGGGATCAACGACCCCTTCTCCCGCCACGAGCGCCTGCTGGTGCAGGTCAACATCTTCATCTGCATGCTCTGCGTCTGCGTCGCCTTCTACTATTCCAAGTGGGCGCCGCTCTCCGTTCCGCCCCCCGTCCCTCCCGCCCCGCCCCCCTTCCCGTTTCTCCGTCCTTGCGTCCTCACCCCCAAAGCTTCAGCTGCGCTCCCGTGTCCGGCCAGCCTCTGCCGGGTTACGCCGAAAGGCTTTCACGTCGACGCCACGCTGAGAGGCGCGGTGGCATGTCCACCCTGAGCATTCCCAAGCAGTCACGATATAGCGGACGCGGCGCAGCGCATTCGGGCTCCCGCCCGCGCCGCACGCCCAGGCTTCGCACGTGGAGCCGCGCCATTTGCGAGGAGCGCGGGGCGACCCGAGCTGGAGTCTGGTCGGAGGGAGCTAGGCTCTCTGGGGGCGTGCGCTTGCAAGCTGACGTTGTGGAGACGGTTTTCAGTGTGACCGCCCCCCTGGCAGCGCAGCACCACTCCGCAGCCCACTGTCTGCGCTAAGGCAGGAAACCCGTGCCGCACGCCGCAGGCGCGCCCTTCTTGCCCGACAGCGACGAGTCGAGCTGCGCGTTTGTCAGTGGTAGCGACTTATAGATGGTGACGGGGGAGGGCTGCGACTTTCAGATGCTGACGGGGGAGGGCTGCGACTTTCAGATGGTGACGGGGAGTGCAAGACTTTCAGATGGTGACGGAGGAGGGCTGCGACTTTCAGATGCTGACGGGGAGGGCTGCGACTTTCAGATGCTGACGGGGGGAGGGCTGCGACTTTCAGATGGTGACGGGGGAGGGCTGCGACTTTCAGATGCTGATGGGGGAGGGCTGAGGGCGCCCTGTGCTTGCGCAGGGTGGTGACCTGCTGCACACAGCTGCAAGAGTTTGTGGACTGCCCCAATATCGGCGTCGGCAGCCCCTGCTTCGGCTACGACACCTGCCCCGACCTATTCCGGGGAGAGAAGGGTGGAATGTTCCCCCCGGAGACTGCCGCGGACGATTTCTCGTGCTACGCATTCCCCAACGGCACCTGGATGGGGCGTATCTGGGCCGTGCTCGTGATCAACACGGTGTTGATCCCTGTCAACACCATCCTCATATCGCTGTTCTCCGCCACGGGTGCGCCTCCTCGCCCTCTTGCCGCAGTGCGGCACGGCGCGCTGCGGCCTGACTGGCGGCGCGCCACGTGTGCGGCCAACCCGCCTCTGCCGGCACCATTCCAGCCCCACCAATGAAACAGGGTTGGGAGCCTCGGAGCCTGCCCATGAAGCACCGGCTGTGATCACTGCAGTAGCGCTTCGCAATTCTTGTGTGGGGTGGACAGCAGTTTCTTCAGTGGTTGGTGGGCTGTGAGGTGCGCCGCCGGCCGTCTTGTCGCAAACAAAGGAGAAGGCCCTGACATCTCGCTGTCTGCGATGAAGTGATTGCTTAGATACGAGCTGCCGCATGGAAGGCGTGGCGCGGGCACACAAGGGGAACAGGACAGCGCGGGCGAGATAATGGCATCCTGAATGGAGAGGAGGGGGGCGTGAGCAGTGGCCAACAGCGTATCCGGCCACCTCAAAGTCAATGTGGCAAAGGTCGCGAGCAGGTTCATGGGACCAGCGATGGGGCCGGTGGTGGGGAACATCTTCATGTTGATGTATGCGGTCTTCTTCGACATTGAGCTACTCACTAAGACAATGGCGACGACTTTCCTGGCGTGTTTCATGTTCGTGATGAAGCCGGTGGCGGTAAGTTGCTCCTCCCCTCGTGCTCGCCCAACCACCAAGGCCGCGCGGGTGCCTGCAGCTCGCCAACAATGCGAATGCTTCCTGCTCCAGCTTGTGCCGTCAGCAGGGGCGACTGTAGCCCACCCCCTATTCGGCCCTTGCAACCGGTGACTCGGAAGCTCGTGTACCATTGAAGGGCGTTGCTACGCAACCAGCGGCTCATCCAAGCAGCCTCCTCGGCATCCACTTGCGGGTGGGCTGGAGGCAGCGAACGCGCTCACCACCCTCCTGCTGGCGTGACGACCCGGCTCGGATGATTTCGGGATGGAGTGCTCGAAACCCGCGCCAAAGGCTGAGGGGCGCAGCTTTGTACCGAGGGTGGCCAAGCTTCCGCTTTGTTGCCGTGCCATGTGTGTTGTTGTCCTCGCGAGCCGGGAGGTGCCCAGCTAAGTACCTCGGCTAAGACCGCCAGCAACATACTGATGGTTTCTTGGCCTCGGCGTGGGACACTGCAGAAACTTGGCAAGCTCTTGGCGAAGGCGAAGCTCGGGTTCCTGTTCATCGTCAATTGCGTGGACGGAGCTCTCAAGAATATCTGGTACCACGTGCTACAAATGCAGGAGGAGCCCAAGTTCGATGACCTCGGCATCGATCCGCTGATTGGGTACATGATTGAAATAGAGGTGAGCATGCGTGTCCGTTGTGACGTCGGAAAGGGCATCGCATGCCCCGCCGGTCTCGCTCCTGGCCGAAGCAGTCACTTGCGGAGGAATCCGCAGATGAATCGAAGAAGTGTGGTGGATGGGAGTTGACGGCTTGAGCAACGTGCCGCGGGGACACAGGGCATATTCGAGTCGGTGTCGGGCAATCTCGGTTACATAATTCTGGCCGTCTTTTGGGCAATAGCAGTATGGGTGGTGCTCGCAATCGCGACGCAAGTGCGGGAGATCATGGGCGCGGAGGCCGAGAACGACCTCATCACCGTCTGGGGCATGGCGCTATTCACGCAGCAATTTGGAATGAAGGTGCGCCTCTAGCAGTACCCCCACACGCATGATTGACGGTACACTCGCATGCTCTCCATGTGAAGCATGTATGGTAACTAACAGCATTATGTATGGACGCTGCTTGGGGTGCGATGGCGGAACAGGGTTTTCAGTTGTTGCTGACGCGCTCACTCGGCAAGCTGCTCCTGCGGGAGTTCCAGGCCTTCGTGGCAACCAAGTCCGTGTTCACTGCAATGTGGTGGTACGAGGAGTACACGCTGGCCCACAATGCTGTCACGTTCGACATTTCGGATGCCGACGGCTTCCTGGGAGGCGCCGACTTTGTGATCTAGATTTATTTTAGTCTTTTGGTCATAAGCTAAAATTGGGGGGGGTGTGGATTGACGGCAAGCTAAGATCCGAGCAGCATTCTGGGAAGTTCCAGTGGCCTCGGCTAACCACTTCGATGACCTACCAGAAGGTGACTTGATGGAATCCGAATAAAAAGCTTAAACACAGCCGTGACCGACCTTCCAATTTTGCTCTCCAATGGTGCGGATGATTCTCAGGTTGCTGTGCAACTGGCCGTTGTCGTGGACGCTTACTTATCATCCATGGACCCGTTGACGAGCATGCCCGAGAGTTTATTGCTGGATGGCCTACTTAAATCAGGACTGCGCAACGATAAGAAAGCTGCCTTCGAGAAAGTCCTCGCTCTGGTTTGTAACACAAAAAATGTCCCGATGTGACTGGTACCTGAAGGCAGATCTTTCGATCAGAAGCGGGATTGTTCATGTCTGAACCTTGAGCTATGTCTGCCGAACTTCTCCTCTGGAGACTGGTTTCTTGGTTCAATCGACTATTTGGTTTATTTTGACTTTGGCCGAACCTCGCTTGAGCTATGTCTGTCGGACTTCTCGTCTGGAGACTGGTTTCTTGGTTCAATCGACTGTTTGGTTTATTTTTACTTTAGCTTTCTATACAGAGGTGTCATTCTTCAGCTAGTGAGCTACCTCTTTTAGTTTACGCCCCCGCCCCCCGGTGTCTCGACTCCATCTTTTAAAGAAGAGACGAAATTAGTTTACTTTTGGATGTTCAGAGTTTATACAAGTACTCTTTTGCGAAGTTCCTCTCTGACTTTGGACACCATACATATAGACTAACCTTTTTGGAGATTTTACGCAAACGTTTTTGAGAATTATATGCTGTGGACCAGCACTGAAAAAGTATGTCCGCCTCGTGACATTTGATATTTACTCTTTAATCTTGGGACTTGAATTCCCTGCGGATTATAAGCATTCCACTCTAATGCTCATCTTTGTGCCCTTATTGTATCCTCAAGTGCATTTTGATTGCTGGTATGCAGTACCACATAGTATGCCATGCGTGCTTCGAGCTTAAAAACCTTAGCAAGATTGTAGCCTTATGCAATGTCGAGACCCAAAATACGTAATACAGTCTGTAATGTACAATCTTGACGGCGACCTCGACAGCAATCACCGAACTCGTTAATGCAAGACGTTGGCGCACATATCATTTCGCTATTAAATAGTTTTCAGTTCAAGTTAACCATCCTAGAGCAGGTGACCCGCAGCGACCATACAACACGAAGTTCTTTCGAATTGGCAGAACTAAGAGTAACCTCTCACATTCAACATAAGATTGTCCTTCATAGAGGACACATATGTTGCTTCGAATGTGGTTTTAGGAACTTTGAAGATGAAGCTTCCGATCGTGGGAATCGGCGTGGTGGCAGCGGTCGCTGGTGCATCTGTCGCACTATCCACTGATCTGGGTCGTTCAGCTGTCGCAAAAGCTCGGGCAAGCAAATCGACGTTTGCCACCTTTCCCTATCATGGTGGAAGCCCCAAGAGACGACGATACAAACCAAAGACCTTAAAATTTATTTGCAGATGGACTCGATGTACGATGCATTTCAGGTGTGGTGTTACTGCTTTGCAGATTATCCGCGTGTTTGACCTCAAGTAGCTAGCTTTCGATCCTGACAAATCATGCGAGTTCCAAAAATATGAAGATTCTCTCCATTTCAACAACATTGTATTTGTACTCAGTGTGCGCCCTTGAGAGGTCCCCAAGGGAAGAGGAGAGATAGCTCTGACGCAAACAGGTGTATGATACGCGGTACATGTATGCTCGGAGCGGGGAGATGTGTGATACACGTGCTCCGTACTATTAAGCCTCTACAGTACCTAGGGCTGCAACATATTGCTGGAATGCGCGGTTTCCGCCTGAGGTCTCGCAGGGCACCTTCGCCTCACGCCCTTTTCGTTTCCGAGGAAGCCTTGTCGAAACCAACGACGCCACCGAAGCTTTTGTCGAAGCCAGCCTACTCTTTGATTGGACGCAAGCCGGCGTGCGTGCACGGTCCGTCGAATTCAATGCTTGTTCCCTTCGGACAGCTCTCCGAAATATATTAGCCAACAGAAGCAGAGGATCAAAACCAAAGCACATATCCTCTCGTATTTCGATAATGTTTTAAAAGCATATTTGGATCCTAAAATGAGGACGTAGCATGGAGGCGGATTTTTGTCGTATCTTAGATTTTGGAGTTGTCTTCGGAATATCTCATATTGCAAAGTTTCTTGTGGAGTTTGCAGGCTTGCCGACGACCTAGACGCGGGCGTGGCCTTAGGCTCTGGAGGCCGCTTGCGTGATTGCCTCAAGAAAATCAATCCGCTGCTCGATGAAGTGGTCAGTTACCCGCAAGGAGTGTCTGCGACTTCTTTTCGGCAACCGTGCGCGTGCTTGCCACGTCGGTATTTTTCAAAATGGTTATCCACGGGTGTGCGGATATCGATATGCAGCAGCTCCCGTTTAACTTGTTTTCTTGACTTGAAGACATGCTGACGGCCGTCCCATTCAACTTCGGAGAGGAACTTGAGAGCGTGTCACACCCGGCTTCGGAGAGGAGCTTGCGAGCGTGTCACACCCGCCGGGCAGCAGCCTGTTCTGACAGCGGAATGTGGATAAACAACCTGATGGTGGAACTCTGGGCAAATGATTTCTCGAATTGAGTGTCTCGAACAGTTTACGAGCAACTTCGTGCTTTGTCGCCAACGGGATCTAACGTGTTGGGACGATACAATTTGGCTCACACATCCCACGTCTCGTATGTCTTGAATCTTTAGTCTGATGGCTAGCACAGCCCATTCGGAACTCGGCATCTCTGGCTGAGTGGAAGTCGGCGCGAACCAAGCACAACGATCATACAGCGATGCACTTATATGAGAGGGGTGTACAGTTCGCCACCCGGACCTCGCTGTAGGGTTCCACACCGGGGCCCGCCAGGCGCTGGTGTCGGCCGGCTCACTGTAGGGCTCCACACCGGGGCCCGCCAGGCGCTGGTGTCGGTCGGCTCACTGTAGGGCTCCACACCGGGGCCCGCCCGGCGCTGGTGTCGGCCGGCTCACTGTAGGGCTCCACATCGGGGCCCGCCAGGCGCTGGTGTCGGCCGGCTCGAAGGACCCGAGCAACCTCCTGGTGCAGATGCAGGCCGGTGCCACGGTGCCCATCTTCCCGGTGCTACACCTCGACCAGCTGCAGGTTCCAAAAGCTCAACTGCACTGCGGAGGCGACCTCCACGTGCGCCCAGGTGCTCACACAAGTCACCACAACCAGTGACGGCAAACCCGTCGTCCACACGTGGCATGCATCTTGCAGGAAGAGGCTGCACTGCAGGCCGCGGGTTGAGCTCCCTTGTGCTGAGAGAAGCGCCAGTAAAAGGTCTGGCCATGATGGACAGGGGGACTGGTGACCAAGTAAGCTGGTGGACACGCTAGAAGGGGCCGGCATCGACGTGCACCCCACTTTCAGGTGAAGTGAACCATGGCGTGTACCTGTCTGTTGCCAGGCGTATCGCCCTACTACTACCTTCCGGTTTCTGCCGCAGTTTTAAGGTATTCTCTCACGTATGCCAAGGTCATGGGCGATAGTCGGCATCCAGGCAGCCATTTCATGTGCCGCCTAAAAGGTGTGTGCATGGCCGTTATGAAATGGGAGTTCTTGTGCATAAATTATATGTGATGGTGGCAGGTATGGCAACAATATCAGCATCCGAATGACGCCTATCACCATGAACGTGGTAGATGGCAAGGTGGTGTGTGGTGCGCTCTTTGACTTGTAAATATCATCAGCCCTTACCACGCCGCACCCGCCCGTGCGCATGGTCACCGGTCCCAGTGAACGCTGGACTTCCTGTCATGCTAAAGCGTGCCACTCACCCGAAAGACAGGCCTTGCGCTGCATCCTGGCATGCTAAAGCGTGCCACTCACCCGAAGGACAGGCCTTGCGCTGCCTCCTGGCATGCTAAAGCGTGCCACTCACCCGAAGGACAGGCCTTGCGCTGCCTCCTGTCATGCCAAGGCGGGTCACTCACCCGAAGGACAGGCCTTGCGCTGCCTCCTGTCATGCCAAGGCGGGTCACTCACCCGAAGGACAGGCCTTGCGGCTCCCGTCATGCTAAAGCGTGCCATTCACCCGAAGGACAGGCCTTGCGCTGCCTCCCGTCATGCTAAAGCGTGCCATTCACCCGAAGGACAGGCCTGTGCTGCCTCCCCATGCTAAAGCGTGCCATTCACCCCCGAAGGACAATGCAAAGCGTGCCATTCACCCCTGTCGTGCCAAGGCGGGTCATTCACCCGAAGGACATGCCTTGCGCTGCCTCCTGTCATGCCAAGGCGTGCCACTCACCCGAAGGACAAGCCTTGCGCTGCCTTCTGTCATGCTAATGCGGGTCACTCGCCCGAAGGACAGGCCTTGGCTGCCCACGCTTTGCTAGAGTAAGCAGTCGATGTCATGGCATGTCATGGCATGTCATGGCATGTCATGTCACTCAACACTCTACACGGTTATGTGTTCAACTGTTGAGTGTGACATTGTGACTGTGCATCCGAATTTGCGATTTTCGATTCGGTTGCCACGGTCACGTCAGCATCACCATCCACCAGCACCAGCACCACGTAAGTATGTCACCATCGCATGCATATTGTTCCGGGGGATATCAGTGAGTCAAATATGAACAATGTTGTCGAATATATCGAATATAGATCGTCTAATTCTAGGTTACAGCTATGTGCTAATTATAGTCTTATTCGTTTCGTATCAATCAATTCTCTAACGAGGTTGTGTCAACCTCTCCTCTTTATCGTTCCCGTCCTACACTCGATTATATTCCCCAATCGCTCGTAGGCACGGTCACATCGATTCTCGATCAAATATCCTAACGTACGGTTAGTCTCCCTACCAACTATAGACATATTCGATCGTCACACATTATTCGATTCACGGATCTCTCGTTATCGCGATGCTGTGCCTCCGGGCACAACTCTCCCTCCCTTGAGGGGTGCTCATCTCCCGATCCACCCGCTTCTTCTCATACTAGCCAGTTCTTGGGTTCTCTGGGTCCCGCCAGTTCTACTAGGGTATTTTGGTCCCGTTTCGTACTGCCACCGCTTGCTGCGTAAGGGCCCCAAGGTCCCGCCACAAGGACGCTATCCCAAGGAGCCCCTCCACCACAACACCGGAGTCTAAGGTAGGTCTTCGTCTTCGTTGGTCTCTGGTCAGTGCGTGGGCTACCTCGAAGGCGGTTCTTGGCATACGCCCGCCGACGTTGCCGAATGCTGCTCCTGGGCTTGCTTTCCGAATTGCAGCCCGCGAAACAAGTGATACAGAAGGGGGCTGGGAATGGGGTATACATACAGCTCGTGCATCTCGCGCTCCTTCCTGATCTGGGTGCGGTCCGATTTGGGCCGTTGCAGGTTGAAGTCCGCGATAGCATCCTGCGGATCCTCGTTGGCCAACACTTCGACGCCGAGCAAATCCGAGGTCCTCTGGAAGGGAGCGTCCGTATGGAGCAAGGTACCGTATCGATATCTCCGATATCCGATATATCGATATATCGGGAATATCGGTATCTGTCGACAACATTTTTGTGATATCGGAATATCAATATCTGTCGACAAGTTATGCGTTGTTATCGGTATCTGTCGACAACCACCACGGTGTTATTCATATCTGTCGACAACCGAAGCGGTGGTATTGTTATCTGTCGACAAGTTCGATTGCGATATCAATATCTGTCGACAACGTTGTGTGGACAAGGATATCGATAACATTTGATGATATCGGAAATATCGATATAGGATCGTGCGCATCGTGGCTCGTTCAGAGTGAGGCGGCGTGGGTGGATGCATGCATGCCTTGTGCTGCCCACGCTTTGTACCTAGGGGGGCACGGAACATTTTTTTACCCCCTAGCTAAGAAATCGGAACTGGCTGGTAATTTCGACATACCTCGTAGGGGAGGTTGAATCAGAAAGTATTAAGAAAATGTTGCTGAAATAAGAAATAAATAAGGAAATTTTAGTATGAAATTGGAAATTCTTCGGTACTTTCAGGATTTGAACCCACGACCTCAAGATGCTATGGATAAATAGCGTGATGCTTGACCGCTACGCTGCTGCTCCACTTATAATAGTCCCGTAGTCAAAGGGATTTGACCGTGCGGTCGTCAACCTCGGTTTGCCACCCCGAAAAGCTGAAATAATTAAATAAAGGAATCTCGCTATAAATATGTATCCAACCCCCAATAGTCAAACGTCGGGGGGTAAAAAGATATGACGTGCTGGGAACCCCCCCCATAGGGGCAAAGCGTGGGCATCCTTGAAGGTAAATGTACTTCAACCAAGTAATCAATGGTATGGTGGTTGCCCGATAGCTGATAGCGCAATAGTCGATTTAGTTATATTTGGACACACTTATCACTTACTATCGATATCCCTGATATATCGATATATCAGAAAATATAGTAATATCAATATCTGCTGTCGATAAATTGTTGTCGCTTGTCAGTATCAGTCGATAGAAAATTGTTACATGTCGGTATCTGTCGACACATGTCTAGAGCTTGTCAGTATCTGTCGACACATGTTGGGCACTTATCGGTATCTGTCGACAAGTACTTAGTGCATATCTGTATCTGTCGACATTACACTTCATCATATCGAAAATCATCGATACTCCTTTTGGGAACCGATACGGTGCCCTGGTGTGGAGTAACCTGCGTGCAAACTCTAGTAGCACCCGCTTCTCATCGTGCGGGAAAGCGAGGCTAGAGACCTCCAACCAGTCGCGGCTGCGGGTGACACAAGATGAACCAATAGCTCCAGAGTAGAGAATAGGAGTCTATTGGTCTCAACCCGTACCGTCTCGGTGGCGGCGTCGAGGGTGAAGAGGGACGTGAACGCGACGTCCTTAGCGGTGAACGCCTCCTGTAAGGCGGATACCAACTTGGCGAAGAGCGTGGCCGCGGTGTCCTCGTTGCCCATAAATCTCGAATCTTTGCCTCCCAAGCACTTTCTGGCGACGTGCTTAGCTACGCTCTCGTCGAACCTGGTCCGAATGAGCATACGTACCGCTGCCACGAATACCGCGGCAGCCGACCCTCCAGCGGGTTGTGCCGCAGCAGCTAGCGTCGCTGGCGTGGCCGCATGTCATGCTGCGGCCTGGTCAAAGATGGTGACTAGGCTACGCCTCCTAGTAGGCATGCTCGCGTGAGATCTCGTAGACACCATCACAAGAAAGGCTGCAGGGGCAGAGTGAGTGGTGAGGGGCGGAGAGCGGTGGCGGTGGGGGCGGCCAAGAGGTGGTGGTCGTCGAATTGCCGAATAGCGGGTAAGGGTAATGAAGTCAAAGGCCTCGTGTGGTCTGAAGGAGTGCGCAAACTGATAGCGGTGTGTCACGACGACCAAAAATCGGTAATCCCGCCAACGAATGTACCCAATCAAATAAATCACCCGAAATCGAGTCCCGCTAGCGAAGGCGTAAATCAACCAGAGGCCATCCTAAGCCATACCGCCCGTACCGCGCGTTGCTCCTCTAGCGTACCACTCACTCCATCCCAGGCGTCTACGTTTAGCCACTCATGGCTATATCGCAGTATCTAAACGAAGTGTGCGTGAGACCAAACTTGCTAGATATAACAGTTTGGCAGTATGTATCTACATAACGGACAAACCCTATTTCAGGGTTTCGATATCAGAACGTAATGTAAACGAGAAGTCCGGTGATAGATAGACCCGTTAAGTACTCGGATTCTAGGTTTCGGAATGACAAGCTACTATCACCCAGACTACTCTAGGAAAGATAACAGTGACAGGTTATGACAGTCATAATGTCATTTCCAGCAGAAAACATGGAGTATCGTGATGTATTATTTTACCTTGCACGATTATCTCTGTTATATTGTGATGTATTTTTCTCCGAGCACGATGAAATGTGCTGCCACACATAAACGCATTCATATATACCGGGTATAGACTACTGCATAGAACCGTAAGCAGTGAGTTTTGGTGGCAAAGTGAAAAATATGTCTAAGGTTATCGATACCTGAACACCAAGAAAATACTCAAAAGTGAGGACTGCATTTATTTTTGATTTTGACGCACGTGATTTGTCAAAAGTTATCAACTTATCAACTTATCTGCGTTGTCTACTATATATGGATATACAACAACGATGAGCCTTTCCGATGCGTGTATCCTATATCACCTTGCTACCCTTGAAGTGATATACGGTTGCACTACCGTAGAGATCAAAGGCTTCAGTGCACACTCCGAAACAGTTACAAACGGAGCCGAGACCCCCGATAGAAACCCGTATATCGATTTTTGGAGTGAAGTGCATATGGATATATAAGTGGTTATATGTGCAAACATGTGCCAATGAAGGGTGTCGCTTCAGCATGTGCCAATCCACCCACACCGGCGACAAGTTGAAGAGGAGGAGTAGGAGGATGAGGAGAAAATGGAGGAGATCGAGCTAGCTCCTGTCCGCCAGATACACAAACATTCATTCACGTTTTATTCATGATCGGGATATCGTTATAGAGCGTCGTCATCATAGCGCCTTCCTCACCCGAGGTTCGACGATTATGTCGTCGGTGTCGTTGTAGACTTCGGTCGGTTTTGATGATGAGAATGTCGCTTTCGACAAATCGACAATGTCACCGACCGTCGCGACCGCGGATGACAAAGTTGCAACGTCGTTCTCGTCAAGTTCGAAGAGTACCTGTCGGTGTCGAGCATATCGATAATCGCGTGATTCAGTATTTGGGACTTCTGTCGAAGAGTGTGAGTGTACGATATGTGTCGTCAACAATGAACGCGCACCTCGGCGTCGCGCTCTGCTACGACGACATTCCACGGCGAAGGTAAGTGCTCGTCGAGGTCACGAGTATCAGCAAGGTCAAGTTCCACCAGATGCATCATATCCACAATGGGCTCAAATACACGTTCGTGCAGCTCCTGCACCAAAAAAACAAAGATGCCGCCTATGACAGGACGCCTCGTACGACATCGATCACGACCGCAAATTATAAATCGGTGACGGCTTCGATATTTCGCATGTCACACCTTGTCAATGTACACTTCCGACATGAAAAGGGTGCTGTCGACGTATTCCGTGCGAACACGCCCGTCGGAGTCGGATAACGACCGCAATTTCACTCGTAACGGGCCACTTTCCTCACATAACGATAAGGACTTATCCTCGGAATCGATTCCATCCAGCGTATACACTCGAGCCAATCGTTCGCAATCGGGTATCGCGATCTGCAAACAAAAACAAAAAAACGTCGAATCATGATTTTTTTGCATAAATCGACCCGGTGTCGGTGTCAAACGTCGTCGCCGTCGTCGTCGTCACCCAAGCTGGAATGTTGTGAGTCGAGTGCAAACCTTGTCGACGCTATTCGAGCGAGGGAAGTGGATGGTACAATCGGTGTCGTAGAGTAACCAAAATGCGTGCAATGCGGTGCGCTCAATTTTCTTGAAATTCAGTCCACTCTCCAAATGATCGATACGAACGACCCCGCAACGAGATGCGATGAACGAAGTGATGTTCGTTTCCATGTCGCCTTTGTCGTAAGAACGAAAATGCTCTGAAGAAACGTCGACTGGCCATTCATGATACATGTGTAAACTTTCGACAATGTATAATTGTCATATGACTTATTTCTTCGTCGATGTCTATCCCGCGAGGTTTGTTCCGCGACATTTCTTCCGCGACGTTTTTTCCGCGACGTTTATTCCGCGACGTTTTTCCGCGACGTTTATTCCACGACGTTTATTCCGCGACGTTCGTTCCGCGACAATTTCTATTTGAATGTTATGAGATTCGAAACAAATTGTTCGGCATGCTCGGTTTCCGCAAGACCGTACTTAGTGTGTACGCGCCAACGCGTGTACAATCGAATGGCGTGCGCGATGTAGATGTTTCACCCGATCATTTGCTGATGTTAATGAACGACGGACAAGTATATGGCGTCGGCGTCGAACGCGTCAACAGGATATGTTCTAAATTGGGGCTTAAAAACGACACCGACGAGTGCTGCAAAGATGTATTATCCCCGATGGTCTTAGATAACATCGCGAAGACGGATGAGATCGTCGAAGTGAAAGCTGGATATTATACGAGTATACTTCGCACGAAGAGCGGGAAATTGTACGGTTCCGGTAGCAACACGTACAACATGCTGGCTCAAGGTTCATCGGTGGGATCCGTTTTGGTACCGACGATGATACCGGTCGACGACAGTCTCCCCGCCAATACGACGATCGTCGGTGCGCACGCTGGTGATGAGTGTACTATCGTAGAGGTGATCTCCGAAGTGTGATCGCACCAAAACAAAGCCGATCGTTCACGTATTGAGCGCGCTAACTCGAAGAAAATTGGACACTCGGCGATGCTATGGTCTCCATCCATGGAACTAGATTCGCGGTGCCGTAAATGGCGTCCATCCGCGACGTGGTACCATCCTTCGCATGCATCACCTTTGTATTCTTCGCGAGATGATCGGCGAGAATGACACCATATCACGTTCGATCTACTTTTTCCCCGGGTCGTCTTTGCAGTTTGCACCGATGAACGATATGTTAGTTGTCGCTTCGAAGGTTTATTGTTTTTTGAGATCTCGGCGTGAACACTTTCGATCATCAATTGCAAACCATGAAAATAGGCCACCTCCATACTCAGCATCGGTTCATTTGATGAATTCGCGTTCTCCATCGTTCAGAGCTGTTTTCTATTGCTCTAGAAGATTGTGTATGCAGTTTGAATTCGTCGCTCGACGAGAGGCGGCGGTTTTATTCAACACACGTTGGATGCAGAGAGAAGCGGACGTATCGACAAATGATAAAGCTGATAGTTCGACTCGTCGTGCGCGCGATACCAAACGCACCACGTCATCTAATTCGTCGGTGGGTGAATCTTGTTTTTCACCCGACGACCTTCGCATCGCGCTCCATCTATAAACGGCGACAGCGCGAAATGTCAACGAAATGTCGCTGTAATATGGATGTGACACGCCATCACGAGTGCGCGCAACCAACAACGCCGCGTCGTCGTGTCGCTCGAGATTTGGGGCGGTGAACAGAAGCGCGGCCTCACGCTCCGCAAAAACGAGCGCTGCGACATTTAAGATGTTGTCGTACATACACCTCCGCGTATTTAGGATCGTTTCATGATGCGCTTGATAAAAAGTATGCAAGACTCGCGCATTTTCCATCTCGTGATGAGCGAGGCGGATGCAGAAGAACGAACATGGCACGCACAAAATCGATGTAAGCAGCTGACAAAACCGTCGCGTGAATATTCGTTGCGTGATTTGCTTTAATTTCGTGGGCTTGATGCGTATTTCCGCCGTTTCCAGATCTGTCATCGTGGCGTATTCCGAGGGTGAATGAAAAGACGCTCGTCGGCGCGTTGTCGTCGCCAACGTCGTCATCGGAGCAAACATCCCGTCTGCTCGCCGATCAGTTCACGTTCAATTCATTCGCTCGCTCTCATTCGGCGTTTCAAAGTAAGAGCGCGATCTTAATAATATATCCGACACAAACGAAAATCGTAACATGAAATGCTCCATAACAATTCGTTCGAATTCGCTTATTTCAGTCCCGATTGTCAACTTTACAACTCTACAACTTTAGAAACGCTCAGTTTAATACGAAAATGACCACGACGACGAGGTGTGAAACATGTGAACGTCGTTATGAACGTTAAAATAAAATCGCACAAATTCTCTTCCCTAAAGAAGAGATTTTCATTTAATGCTAGGCAAAGGCGCGTGTGGAAGTGATTGCGGTAATAGAAACACGACCGGATGGTCGCGTATATACGCATTTGCTCGCCACTGACTGTTGTTCAACGTCGTTGTCAAACATTCAGAATGAGATGTTTACGGCGAACAAGACACATGCCGACGACGTCAACGACGATGTGAATCACGTGAAAGTAGGATAAAGAATGCGCTCACATTGGGATAAAGATGAGTTTGACGAAGTATGCGATCGACCCGAGCGTCAAGCATCCGATTCCCACGCGGCACGAGACTTTTCTTAATTATGCAGCGACAACAATCGGTTGAATTAGTGATAAGAAAAACTCGGTCGGTCGATTTTAGAGACGATCGTCGTCACTCACCGTGTCCATCCGGTTTTGAAGACCGCCGCCAAAAGCGGATGCAATCCCTCGCAAAGTCGTAAACGATACGAGATGGTGTCATGACACATGCGGGAAGCGGCGCGGTGTTACAACCGAGCTTTGCGCGGTGAAAACCGAAACGCGCTTTGCGTTCTACGCGTCCGGCCGTATCATAATCCATAAAACGACGACGAACGGATTCGGTCGCAATTTTCATGTTGTTTGTCGTGTATCGTGCTAATGATACGACACCGGTAATAAATCGTATTGCGAAAATACGAAAAACCGTTTCGAACATGACCGACATAGAACATCGGAGCAAATCATCGCGTCGACACTTTTGTAATTCTCAATAAAGGTGATGCTTTTCGTTAGCAAGAGGGAAAATACAAAAAAAAAACAGCGTAAAAAAACAGAAACCCGACACCCGTTAAAGTCTCGTCGCCCACTTGTGAGTAGACACACGACGACGACAGTCGAGTTACATTCTAAATGCTTTTTATTTCGGAGACGTATCGCGATGCCGACACGGTTGAAGAGATTGTCGCGTTGAACGCATGGTGCGATGATCGGGGGCAACATTCGCAACGTCGTGATGCGGAATCGTTGGACTGCGAAGAGTACGCGGCTTCATTTCGCATCGAAGTGTACATATATCGCATGATACTATCCGTCGTTGTTGTCATATGTGTTCGACTTTATCAAAAGTTGATGCTGATGCGATGTCGTACAAATACCAATCGTCAAAATTAGGTATTGGCGTTAATTGGGAAACGCGTCAATATTACACAAAACGCTACCGGTCCCTCTTTCTCTCCCCCCATTTGGTCAAACGTGTAATTTTTGAGTTGCATTTCCCAAAAAGCATCATCATCGTCCCCAAGAACGACCGTCGTATAAAAACGGAGAAAAGGGAGGCGGAGATGTATAATTAGATCGCTATATAGCTATATAGCTATATATAAGCTCGACCGGTAGCCTATGTAGCATATTTGAATGACTTGACTTGAGATATGGAATCCACACAACGCGCGCGGGATCTCGAACATTTCATGACGATGCTAAATCGCTTTGAGCGAGGTTGTATTTTGCTGGAACAATATTTGAATAATCATCTGAGTGAGGTGGTGGATAAGGGTACGGGTGTCGAATTATATGACATTATGAACGACGCAGATGCTCCGCCAGCTCGAGCGCGGAGACAACCCGTCGTCGTCAGCGTCAGCAACGCCCCGACCGAATCGTAGACAATCCCGGTATGCTTTACCGAGTGTATTTCGAATAAACAAAATTGTCGTGGATATGGTGTCTACTATACGTGCGATGTTGTCATCGGTGTCGTCGTCATACAATACCGAAGACACTCGTGTATATCACGCACCGCCATCGTGGGAAGTACACCGACGATTACGCCGCGTCCACGATTTGCGATATCGCATTTCCAGCATCGATGTTCCACCGTCGCAGACATCCACTTGGGAGTTATTCGCAGATGAAAATACATTTTACGCGGTTCGGTGCGATGCGTGACCGCGTCGTTTCGGCGACGAAACCGCAACGGCACCGATCGATTTGTTCCGATATAAACTGGCTGCGCGTACATGAAAACAAAAAACATCGTCGTTAGAAAGCAACCGCAATGAAAGTATACATGCGAGCAATTACAAAGCTGCGGTACCTGATACATACGCGCAGCACAAAATCTGCTTTGTGAAGAATGATAAATCGCCAAAGAACGCACTCGCTCGGTTATCGACGTGTTTCCATCCATGTAGTACGCGGTGATACTCCCCGCGTCTAATCTGATACACGAGTGCTCATCGGGAACGGCGGCCGCTGTTAAAACCGCGCGTATAGCGCGACGCAATATGTTTGCCAGGACTTCCGAAGTAAATACAATTCTTCCTGCGAAATACGAATGTCAATTGCTCAGCTAACTCAAAAAGAGATTAGGAGGTTATACAACCTGCCACTCACTCACTCACCTGTTTTGCTTTTCATTTCATTCCCGCTGGTAAACGTCGTCGGATCGAAATCGGATAGCTGCGAAGTGCGGGGAGCCACTCGAGACAAGTTCGTCGACCGAGTGAGCATACATCGTAAGACCTGCGCGTCGATGCGGAGAGAGGCAATTAAGACCCAAATATAGAACGCCAAGTAAAAAAAGGTATCCGGCAAAGGTCATCCCCGTTGTCAGCATTCGGTCTTACCTCTTCGACATTGAGAAAATGTTGTAGCTGATTTTCGCGCCACCAAAATGTCGGGGTGGGCGTATCGGTGAATAAGTTCAACATGCGACCCACCGCAAATTCTTTATGCGAGAAATATACCCGTCGAGCAAAAGGGTCGCTTATTTCCATCGGTTCATGCACGCGCATGTATCGATAATTAATCGGTTCCCGATGCGCCTCCGATTTCGCCATACCCGGAGCGCGAGCGGTGTGACCGACGACGGCATCCAAGAATCGAGTGACGTCGATACCGCGTTCTTTGTACCACGGATCTGCAGCCAGTTCCAAATGCAAAAAATCCTGCATTCGAAGATGTGTATCGTCAATTTGTAGCGCAATATAGCGGCGCGTGGGATGAAGAAGTGCCGACTTACTCACTTCAAATAGAGCACGCATAGCGCGCTTGCTGTCGAAGACCGGGCCGATAAACGGCCACCGTCCATCTCGTTCGTAAGCATCATACACCGTAGCCTGACGACGACGACGAAAAACGAGACAACCTTAAATTCAATGCCGATCGAAGAGAGGCGAAATATGCTCTACACCTGACACGGGCATGATCAAAATCAACAAACTAACGTACCCCGTCTGTTTGTAAGCCGGGAAGAGTCTCGAAGAGGTAGCCATGAACGGACGGTTAACCCGGGTCACGGGTATCGTCAGATCGCGTCTCGAATAGCAAAATGTGTGCCGCGCAGTTTGGATATTTCCGCATCCAAAATTTCTCGATGAGACGCGCCGCGCGCGCTACCGGTCCGTCGTGGGAACGAACGTGATTCCACGCGATCATGTTCTCCTCCGCGGATGCGAGCGCATCAAAATCGAAGTCCAGCAACAACGTGTAGACCGGATCTTTATCCGACATGCGTACAACATGACCGCACGCATCAGGTGCCGATCGTATGTGGACGACAACCTCCTCGCTCGGAGACCGTATGTTTGTGGTGCTACATCGACTAGCGACGTTAGGTGCCCTCGAGATATAGGACTGAAGCGCACGCGATAGTAACCAATCCCAAGGCACGCGACCGTACAATTTTGCTTGACCAAATCCCACAATATCGTGCGCTAACAACACCGCGCAACGATCGGTTTCATTTTCGCCTCTTTTATTGATCGCGAGTGCGCTTTCACGGCGCGATTGAATGGATCCGTTTTTCGCCACCAACAAGACAAACTACCATCGTGGTCGTCGTCGTCACGTTTAACGACAAACCCATCACGATAGTATGCTACCGTGCGAATTGCGGCAACGCATGAAATCGGGTCGGCGTCGCGTAAAGTGAACAACAATGACGGATCGTGATTAATCATTATTTCTTCGGATGTACGATCGAAACCTGTGGCGTGTTCAGCGGTCGGTCAGTGACCGCTCTTCGTTTGGTGATACGTTGGTTCGGTGTCCGGTAACGTTGTTACCACAAAAGTGTCTGGTAGAATGACTACGTACTACCATAATATCGAGCCGCGATATTATCAACCCCCTGAACGGCGATTTGACACCGCGATGTCTTCTTCGTCGCAATATCATCGTGGTCGCGCAAACGCGTTGACTCGAACTTTGGAATCGATATTCGCGCATTTTAAAGCCGATGAAAGATCGCTTTTTAGATCGTGAGGTCGTTCGAGGTTAGATTGTGGAGGTTCGATGGCACGAATCGTGTTTACATCGTGGCGTCGTGAGACCTAGATGGTCGATAGACTGGTGAAAGAACATCAAAACCTCTGCCGTGGGCGCCGCGTTCGGTGTTTTTGGAATCTGTGGCGAACGCACACGTGGATGCTCGCGTATCGTCGTTTGGTAAGAGAGAGAGAGAGAGAGAGAGGGAGAGAGAGACAACATGTTTGTTGATCGGGGTTGTCGTGACGACGACATCTAATTATTTGGCCTGATGCGCACGTGTGCTGATTATGCAATCGACGACATGCGCAGGCTCAGATTCGTGAACGGCGATTCTTATTTGCGGCGTGGCGTCTTACGGTGAACGACAAACGGCACATTGAAAAAAATCATCGCGGAAAGTACCTCATTTGTCGTGTGTGGCATGCATGGCGAAATATCGTCGCTGGCAATGCGCATGCCATGATATCACGTTTGACTACCAACTACATGTCGGCGTTGCATGTCGATGCGGATCGACGACACCTTCGTCGTGTTTTTCAGCGATGGACATCAACGCTGTTTCGACTGGCTTGCAAGCGCTCGTTGATATTACGCGTGTTCGGTCGATGGCAATTTGCGCGCCTCGTGAAGATCGAACGTCGTGGTCGAGACACGCAAGACGAACGTGATATGGCGATATCAGTCGCGGGAGATCTGCGAGGACTTTTGGAAACGAGCACAATACAACTACGCGAGACGCGCCTCCGAAATAAAGTGAGTCACTCTGTACGGTTTGTGATGATGCCGATGATGCTGATGAGAGGATATTTTGAAGTCTGAAGTGGCTCGATAACGATCGAGGGATGCGGTGCAGGTGTTAATAAAAAGACTCGACGTAGCCAATCGTTGTATCGACTGGATGCGTCACAAATAGATCGAATTGCGTTGTTGCGCTTGCCACGCGCCTCTCGGAACGACGACGACGACGACGTACATTTGCCACACGCATATGTACGAGAGAGAGAGTCTTCCTTTTAGATCGTCCAACAATACTGATATTATTACTAATAATAAGAGTCGAACGAAACGCTCGCGCTTGGTCTTTTGCCTTGAATTCCGTATGATCACCAACATGCATGCAATATGTCCCGAATCGGTATGACTGTGTGAAACGGTGGCATTGCGTGACCCCGCAGCCTCGGTGTTTCGATGCCGTCCTCCCCCTCCTCATCAGAAGCGATCCCTCTTGTCGCAACATCGTCGTCGTTACCGTCGTCGTCACCCGATTGGTGCGCATTTGTATCTTCGCGCTCTGAATGGCAAACAAGACAACTTCGATCAGTCACACCACAATCATGGCGTGACATATCATTATCCACCTACCGCGCGCACAATTGTAATCCGACGACGCACCTCTCGATGACGACGACGAAGACATCGCCTTCTTCATACTCCATTGACGATGATACAAACTGGAGTCGGCTTTCGTAATTCCGCGAGTGAGATTATCGTCCTCCACGAACAGTCGGACGCATGTTCTTATCTGCGATCGTACCATATCCACGAACACGTCGTCGTCGACCGCCTCGACGTCGTCGTCACGAGTGGCGTCTTGTTGGTAATCACATAGCCGCAAGATGTCATCATCGATGAATGCACCCGCTTCTCGAATTGTATCATCGTGAGACAGGGCTACGGCGGTACGATAACAAAATTGAATCAGCTTCGAACTTTTGATATCTATCGTGGGAAGTCGACTTCTGGTTCCCGCCATATCCAATTTCATTTGCTGCTCTTCAGATGCAGGTTCCATACCAAGATCTCGTCGTCGATCCCACGTCAATTCACGAAAGCGATCGGGCGTGTGCGAGTACATACGAACACATTCTTCGCAACGTTGCAAGAAGGAGCGCTGACCCTGCGATGACGACGACGCGCAACGTCATTGACATATATCGGAGATGTGTCGAAACTGACAAAGCAACCGCGAGAACATTTTTTCACGTACCTCGTTTTGCGCGGAGGTATCTTGAATTCGCAAACGGTAAAGCGTACATTGCAAAGTTAAATTCTCCAATTGCAAAAAATCAAAGCGACGTTGTCGACGCCATCGTTCGGGAAGTTTTATGTAGTGCATTTGAATCAAATCGACACCTTTTGAAGATGCGTCGTCGTCATTGGTGTCGACGACGGGTAAAACCAACGGGGGGGGGGGAAGCGATGGTGTTCCAGTCTTCCAAAGCGCCCGCGTCAACTGCGGTAAACTGACCAAAATAAACCGCGGCCAATATGGGTCTCTCTGATGGTTTTTGTGGTTGGCTCGTTCCAAAGCGACAGTATTGCCGGTATTCAGATGCTCCGTGTAAATACGATAACGTGTGATCACGCCGGCGGATACCTCCCGTACGCGAGTGTAGACGTTGTGGATAGCATCGTCGTTACCACTCGATTGCTTCCGTTCCACGACACGAAAAAAATGGGCGACGACATATTCTTCCACGTCGCGCGTCGTCCAGTTTTTTGATCGTGCCATGTATCGCTCCGCGACCTTCAAATACGCGATCGCGATGTAATTTCCGATCCGATAATTGATATCAATTTTCGATTGGCTCCGCATCCCTTCGTCGGTGTGCATTCGACTTAGCAACAATCGTGTCAGTTGCGCCACCTCGTTTTGCCAAACTTGACAAGATTGGATGATATTCGCAATCGGAATATCCGCGGCGGGATCCTCCTCCTCATCGTCGGAAGATGAGCGCGCGATTGGGGCAATAACCATGAAATACCAAAAGCCTTTTGCGCCGCTGCAATCGCTGACCGATCGTGAAGTTATACAATGCGCGCATGGATCCGGACATTGCTTACCCGTCGTCGACGTGACGACGCCGTCGCGAGAGTTGGTCTTCTCACCGCCATCGCGAATATCACTCACGATAGCAAAACAACGTTTTATACCACGATTTTTACGTACGTGATGCTCGCGCATCATGCGACGCATCCCCATCTCGTCGACGGAGTCCATACCGCGAATGCGCGCGACGAGGCGCTCCGTCTCCGTCTCGGGCAACAAAGCACTCCGACAGCGTTGCCGTTTCATGACGACGACGACGACGGCGCGTCAACAACAAACTTAAGCAAGTCGATACACTCGAACGTAGTTGAAATACATGAAACTAAATTAACAAAAGTGAGGGTATTTATCCTAAGATGCCCCCGAATGATACCATTCATGTATTTTGTTTGTCATGATACGTCGCGGACTTACGGTCTCATCACTAAGTCGCGATTCTGTCTGTGGTACAGCACTCTCCGCGAGCATCCGGCGATGCATCGGTGTAGATTGCGTTTCCTCGTCGGTGCTTTCGAATGACCGCAGCACACCCGAGGCGATGTGTCGTAGCACGTTCACACCGGCCTCCGTGATGTTGTCGATTCGCTCTTGCATACCGTCCGCCACATCAAAGGCGTGCGCGATGGTTTCGTTGTTGGACAGCGCATGCATCAACGCGTTCACCTGCGACAATACTGAACATGTCGCAAACCTGTTTGAGGTCGTTCACTGTCCATTGAGAAAGAATTGCCGAACGTAGTCAAATAAGTAGAGCTCTCACCTCTCGAATGTCAATGTTTCCCGCTTGTCGTTGAAGGAAGTCCGTCGTGGCATTCATCAAATTTGCGGCGAGTTCCCCGCCCGCCATGTGCGCAGCTTCCGTAACCGCCGAGGTCGCGTTGGTAATGCTCGCCATCCGGTCGATCATTCGATCCGCTCGTTCGGAATGCATCGACGAGGTCGTGCTCAGCTGCACCCGCCATTCGGTTAAACGTATTGTTTCACAATATAACGACTTCGTGATCGATACAAGCACAAAATGACATACATATCGCTTCTTACCTCGGTCGCGTTGGTCGCGTTGGCCGTAAATAAATGGGCGGTGTCCACCATGTCCGACATCTGCGCGAGCAATACCGATCGGTCAACAATCGACGACGACGCTCTCAGATAACGTTCATACATCGATGCACACGGGATCGCGAAGATCACCTGCGTCGACATTTGAGATAACCTCACTGGTTCGAACGGTGCTTCGAAGGTAGAGTTGCTCACGGTCAACGCTGTAATGTAATTTCGGACCGGTGCCTCGTATTCGTACACGAACACACCGACGAGTGCGGTTATCGAGATGCATGTCAACAACGAAAGTGTTAATAAAATGACGACGGTTGCAACGCGATATTCCGAACGGCGAAGTGACAATTTCACTCGATGCAGATCGTAGCACAACATATCTTGATGGGTGCCGTGTGGAAACCCCACGCATTTTGTGTGTCCACCCCACGCCGTGTATTACCCCACGTTTTTCGTGTCACCACCCCACGCATGTGACATGTGTCATACGGCGGTCATTCGCGAATGACCGCCGTGCCGTGTGTCGCAGAACACTCCTCCGCTCGAGCGGAGGACGAGGAATGCATCGTCTCGCCCCGCTCGTGTCGTGCAGGCGAAGGCAAGGGAACGGGCTGAGGATACTGGATAGCGGCAGTTGCATATAGTTTCGGAACATATGGAAAATATTTTCGTTCGGAAATATTTTTGATGTGCTTCTTAACTCGCATAGATACTGAGCCCGCTGACGGGAAGGGCGAGTCGCAAGCATCTTTGAAGCAATCGCGTTTCAAAGATGCGTTTTGTATTTTGGGTGCGACTACCCAAAATACAAATCAGCCGAGCGCTTCCCGTTAGCGCGGGGTATTCAGCATCAAACTGTTGCATATTCATAAGTTTGCGACTTAGGATCCAAGCGCACAAAGGCATTGGGCGAGTATATTGGACATGAATAAGATTCTACAAGCCGTGTTGGGGTTTGGGTTTGAATCTACCCAACCCAAAACTGCCGAGCAGAATAGGAGTTTTCGTGCGTTTGAGCACGCGAAACTCCGCATAAACACTCATAAGAGTAATATAAGTTGTGCCGCCGAAGCTCAAGGTCTGATGTTGAGAACTCGCGAGACGAGAGTATGTCAAAATCGTGCGTTTTGGGTTTCAGTTTGAATCTCCCCAAACCCAAAACTGCCTTGCAGAATAAGAGTTCTCGTGCGTTTGAGCACGCGAAACTCCGCATAAATACTCATAACAGTAATACGAGTTGTGCTTCCGAAGCTCAAGGTCTTATGTTGAGAACTCGCGAGACAAGAGTATGTCAATATCGTGCGTTTTGGGTTTCGGTTTGAATCTACTTGAGTTCTCGTGCGTTTCAACGGACGAAACTTATCACAAATATTCATATCAGTATTATAAACTCATCTTGTGAAGCACAAGGCTTGGGGCGAAGCATAGGTGAAACAGATTGATATCCTATACATCCTATAAATCCTATTGTAAAGTTTTGGCTTTGGGTAGATTCAAACCAACCCAAAACGCACGATGTTGACACACTCTCGTTTCGCGAGTTCTCAACATCAGACCTTGAACGTCGGAAGCGCAGGTCACATCTCTCTTATGAGTGTTTATGCGGAGTTTCGCGTGCTCAAACGCACGAAAACTCCTATTCTGCTCGGCAGTTTTGGGTTTGGGTAGATTCAAACCCAAACCCCAAACACGGCTTGTAGAATCTTATTCATGTCCAATATACTCGCCCAATGCCTTTGTGCGCTTGGATCCTAAGTCGCAAACTTATGAATATGCAACAGTTTGATGCTGAATACCCCGCGCTAACGGGAAGCGCTCGGCTGATTTGTATTTTGGGTAGTCGCACCCAAAATACAAAACGCATCTTTGAAACGCGATTGCTTCAAAGATGCTTGCGACTCGCCCTTCCCGTCAGCGGGCTCAGTATCTATGCGAGTTAAGAAGCACATCGAAAATATTTCCGAACGAAAATATTTTCCATATGTTCCGAAACTATATGCAACTGCCGCTATCCAGTATCCTCAGCCCTCTCCCTTGCCTTCGCCTGCAAGACACGAGCGGGGCGAGACGATGCACTCCTCGTCCTCCCACCTCCGCTCGAGCGGAGGAGTGTTCTGCGACACACGGCACGGCGGTCATTCGCGAATGACCGCCGTATGACATATGTCACATGCGTGGGGTGGTGACACGAAAAACGTGGGGTAATACACGGCGTGGGGTGGACACACAAAATACGTGGGGTTTTCACCCATATTCCTATCTTGATCATCATAACTCGTCGTCATATTGTCGTCGTCGTCGTCATTCTCTCGCACTTTCACACGCCAGTGTGCACTTTTTTTCGTGTCTCGATTCAATCCGCGAACTCGCGTCTCGAAAACCGGGAGGTCATCTGCACACCCGTCGTGGCAATGTGATGAAAATCCAAAAAAAGAGCGACGGCGACGCCGAGATGTATGCTATGTCGGACGTCGCGGAGGATCGCACCTTGTTCGTTGATTGCAGGTCGTGTTCTCGAATACGATATCGTTGATTGCGGTCGTGTTTTCGAATGCGACGCGATTTCCATGTTAACGGTGTGGTGATGCGCCTGTACAAAATTCGAAATCGTGTCGAGAGTTACATCATCATCATCATCAGGGTATACACTTAGTAGGCATTGGATTGATAAATTCGCACCTGTGTGGTCTTTTCATTGTGTCGTCGCGTTATTTGCATATATAACAGACGCGTACATAAAATCCACGTAAAAAATAACGACATGGTCCTAACTCGTCAAAATATACGTGACATCGATCGAGCCCGACGAGAGCGTCTACAACGCGACGATACCGATGAAAATGATATCACCCGACGACTCGCCACTCGACGCGCCATCGCGGCTAATGCCATGTACAACGCCGGCACCGCCCGCGATGATTCCCAGACCGCGGATGAGGTGTACGCCGGTGATATCTGCGATGCCTTACAATTCGACAATCCACACTCACCGACATTCGAAAGTTGGCCCGAGCCGCCCTACGACAACGCGAGTTTGCTACGAGCGCTGCGTGAACGGTTTTTTGCGCAACATGGCGGGTTCATAGGACGTATCAATAAAGCCACGTCGGTCATTGGACGTTCAAATCGTCCAATCCTCCGTATAACACCCGAATACGGTTGCTACATCAATCACACCGCCGACGGTTCAAAGGAGTTTGACATACCCGGGGAGGCTGGATTACATCGTTTGATTGTAAACGACACGGCGCGTATTCCGGAGCGAGTGCGATGGTTTCTAAACGATGGCGAAGGGGTCGGCCTTCGTCTGAGTGCATGTAACGCGGCGAGAGGTGAGAGCGGCGACATCTCATGGTGTAATTCGCCATCATCGTGACGACGAAGCGAGTGTAAAGGCATCTTCGAATGGTTTCTCGCGCAGGTTATTCTCCGTGGTATTTCACGGGATATCCTCGTAATTTTGTCAGCAATCTGTTCATCGCCGGACACAAGCGGTATGCGGCGTTTCATTTGCTTTCGGCGCTTCGTCGAGAGAGAGGTGCGCGAGGTGAGTCACGTGAACGGCGAGGCACGATTCTCGGAATACGGGTGCTTCACCGAAAATAAGAATTATACATATAGGATGTTCGGCCCGTCGGATGGTCCTTAACACTGGCTGAATTACCGAATTTCGAATATAAGAACCGTCAATTTGCCCGATCTAATTACTCCGTTCAGAACCTTACTGTATTATTAGCGACGTTGCTGTGAATGGATGTCTCTCGCGTGTAGGTTTGCTACCTCCATCTCGTGATGAACGGCATCGACGTCGTCGTCATCATCAACAAAATCGGTACGAGCCGCCGACGGAGATCGTGATCACCGACGTCACTCGTCGTATGCGTGCCTGTTTGGACGCGTGTAGAGCGTGCATGTCATCTGAATTGCGTGCCATTTTCGGCGAGGTCGACGCGGAGTCCTAACGCGGCAATAATGGTGATAGGAACGACGGTGATGACGACGACGAAACACGCTATTCGCAGAAAATGACATTATCACGTATCATTTTTTTGGAATTTGGGAATTTCAAAAAAATCCGAATTTAGTGAGTATTAAGATGATATAAGGCATATATACAGGCGACACATTTGACAAGTACATTATGCGTCGAAAAAAACACCATAATATGCATACACGTATGAGTCATTCATCATTATATAAACCTTTTACGCGAGTAGTGTACACCTAATATGGTCGGGGCATAACTGATACTATCAGCCATGGCGGTCGACAAACACAGCTAAAAGTCAAATCGAGTAGAGGCATACTGATCACTATTGTTGTTCAGAGGCATAGATGATACAACTTTTTTTCTGGCACCGGAGCGGCCTCTGAGCTACCAGGTTCTTCCTCCACTTGAGCGGCCTGCGCGTTGGTGATCGTCTCGGTGACGCCATCATGCTCCTGCTCAAAGTTATTCAGGCGCATGGTGGTGCTGGAGACCATGTACGGGTCGTTGTCAAAGGCGATCACGTTCATGCCACAACGCAGTGCCGCGATGGCTGTCGACCCCGAACCGCAGCAAGCATGCAGGATCCAGTTTTTTGGATCTCGTTCAGGTACTGGTCGACCTTGTTGTACTCCAGGTCCCCAGCAAAGCCTTGAAGGACAATCCAGAAGGTCATCGCCATGGGGGGGGAGCCTTGTCGGGCTGCCACCTCCTCCTGAAGAATGCCGCCCCCCGCCTTGTCTGCCGCCACTGCCTTGCTTCGATCCACCATCTTCGACGACGAGAACGCCCAAAGAAGATAAATGGACGAAATGGATCGAGCACAATACGACGCTCGAGAGGTGAGTAGACGGTCGATATGACGACGATGACGACGCTAAACCAACTTTTACGTTATTGTCTCGATCTCGTTGGAATAATACGGGGACCCTCTGTGTCTGCGAACAGGGATGTTTCCCGTCACGACTCACTTTTGGCTTCTCGAAGTTGCGTTTCGGATACGCTCCGCGTTCAGATTACGCATGCTTCGCGCGTTCGGTGATGTATCGATCCGCGCACCTCCTTCGATCGAGACTTACCGACGACGACGATGATGTGGCCACTCCTCCTCCCGCTCCCCATCGCACGCGCGTGGTGACACTTTCAATGCAGGAAATTGACGACGCCGCGCGTGATGAAAACAACGACAACGACTTAAATGACGACGGGACTGTTCGCTTGGATCGCGTAGATCGAATTGGTCTTCGCGTGCAAAACCATCTTCTAGCCACGCCGGGTGACCCTAGGAATTATGACTACATACAACGCGTCGGTCAGGATGCGCGTCGAGGTATTCGTGGAGCGTTACATACATGGACCGGCGCTTGTTCACACGAGATGGCGTACATTCGAGCGGTATGCGGATCCGATCTGGAGGTTGTCGTGGAAGCGAGTCTACAACCCGACGCCACGGACTGGATCACAATATCTGCGCGGAATACCGACAACTTTGCACCCTTGACACACCCGTGACGTTTACGATTCAACGAGAACACTACCCGCGACACCGATCGACCCGAAACGTCGAGTGCGGGAGCCGTCGCGTCTGCGACGGGTACACTTGAAATTGCGAAGCGTCATCTACTGGACGCGTTTCCCATGCGCGGGCTTGATAGCGCATCACCGTCGACAATCCGCGATTCCACATTAGATGATTTATGTCACATTTACGCAGCAAACGCCGAGGCCGCTATCGAGGTGTATATGCAAGCGCACGGTCATGAGTTACTCGGATTACCGCCGGCTGATCGCGGTCACGTCAAATGGGAGTGCATTTCCACGGAATTCCCAGTGCACAATCCTTATTTGTTATTTCGTTCCGAGAAGGAGTCGGTGAAAACACCCCCCAAATGGTACGAGACGCGCGCAGATGCGATATTGTTCGTGCGCGATATGCGACGACGGGACGAATGTGGTAAAGTGATTATGATCGAACACAAAATGTTAATGGAACAATCGGACATGGCCGGCGCCGGACCAACACGCGCGCGAATGCGCGACATGCTGAACAAAAAACAATGTCTCACGAACGCGTACATGTTCATGGCGTGCGTGGGCATTCTTCCCGCTTACGCCGTCGTGATATTTGCCACGCGTCGCGCCGAAATGGAAGATCGAGCTGTCGCGCCGGACGAGAGCGTGGCGTACGTGGCCGCGATTCCTTTGGACTTGACACAGCCATTGCAGCTACGACTCGCGGTGCGCGCATTTTTGAACCCATTTAACGGGGAAAAAACGACACGACATTACCTCGACGGTGAACAATTAATTTACGGCGCGGAGAGTGCGTTCCTAGTCGCGTGCGACGATGATGATCCCGACCTCACGTTGGCACCCGCGTTGTTTGGTGTGTACGACGATCCTCTTGAATCGAGTTTCGAATTGCTGCGTGGTTTGCGCGGGGCACTCGAGATTCACCGACGCGAGCGAGGTCGGGAAGTGGCGCGAGATGAGGCTCGAAGTGAGTGACCCCACAGTTTCCTATCCAAGCCACTTTCACTCGACGATCGTTCCGTTACCCCCGCTAAATAAATGTTTTTGAGACAGATCGAGATTTGAACATACCATTTTTTCGGCCTCGAGCGCAACACCGTGCTCGCGTGGAATGGCGCGGTGAGTGTTGTCTTCGTCGTCATTCCGTTATGTTTCTATCACAAAGTTATTATTATCTGCGCGCACGCGTCGAGAATTAACTTCGGTCTTGACTTATGCTCGCGTCGTCGTCGTCAGATGCGTTACGAATCGCGGTGCCTTCGCCAGAGACCGGCACCGAACGTTGGTTGAATAGGCGAACCTTTTTAAGCGGCGACGCGTTCAGCGTAGCGTCATCAGCTTCAAAATATAACGAGATGCACACCGGCGTGGGCGGTGCGCTCGTCATTTCCGGTGTGTTTGTCAGCGGTGGTGTTCGGGGAGCGCGCACCGGAAGCGGACGACGTAGCCAACGAGGTGAGTTATCGCCGCAAATACATTCTACCGTTGTCGGAAGTTGGACCATTCAATATTCGACGTTCGCATACATCCGACGTATCACGCGCATGCAGGCTTATACAGCGGATACGCGCTACGGACCATCGCCGTCGCCGACGCAAGTGGCGGGTGCGTGCGTAATTCAGTCGATGCGTCGTTTTCACCGTTTGTTCGATACTTCTTCACCGAACCGTTTATTATGATTGTGCTATGCTTGACAATCTGCTACAAAGCAGAGCGCCGAGAGAAGAGGAAGGTCGGGAAATTGAGACGGAACCGGTCCGCGATGTCGTCGAAGCGGATGTCGTCGAAGCGGATGTCGTCGAAGCGGATGTGATTGTTGATGGACGCCGAGCGAGACGCGCCCGGGTCAATCGTCGCCGTGTCGTAAATGAGGTTAGGAGACATATCGAGTGATTTACTTCAATGCGAATGTGTACCGAAGCGTCTTTGTTTACGGTTGTGATTTCAATGTGTAAGCAGGACATCACGGCGCGAAGAATTAGAAAACGAATTTTGGAAGACGCGGTGGTGAAATTACAATTTCGCGCCCCCGATATCGAGACGGTCAACGAAAGAACTTACGAGGATGAACCCGCGGCAAACGGAAGAAACTGGCGACGTATAAACACCGAGATTCAGATCGCGGCCCGACGTCTCGCCGATCGATATCACGCGTCGCCGAACATGCCGAACTGGGCCGCGTCGGAGGTGAGTACGCGAGTCATGTCCAATATCAATACGGAGGCACTTTACACACTTAATAGTGTATGTGGCAATGGTGGTAGTGGTGGAAGTCGCTGAAAGTGAGAAGAGATACTGTGAATAGGTATGGCGGCGAATGGGACGTTTAGTCGATCGACGCGTTTCTCTCGCCGGTATCAACCCGATCAACGCAATTCCACCGGAATCTCGTTCGGAACTGGCGATCGAACAGGCTTTTGAACGTGGTCTACATCGGTTGCTCAACGCGCGTGTTCACGCGGCTTTATGCGCCCTAACGGACTCGCCGATCGGAAGCGGTTGGTTCGAGCGACCCAGTCTGGCACCGCACTACGATCGATACGATGCATTTCTGAGCAATAGCAATCGCGGACAGTGGACGAAGTTTGTATTCGATTTGCTTTCGTATCAGAGTGATCATGACGACGACGACGATGACGAAGGGGCCACGGCGGCGCCGGTGACACGGGTGATTCGCATCGCGGAGAGTGACTCGCGTCGACATCTGTTACGAGAGTTGGGAGAACCGCACACCGCGGTTGGTGATCATCGAAATGACGACGACGCGGGGCGAATCGCAAACGCATCGAGAGCTGTGCTTGAAATTGATGGATATCGAATGCGAGGCTGGCCACCGAACGGCGTAACCGCGGATGCGGATATTGACGACGCGGCGCCTTGGTTGTATTGTCCGCTGGTGAATGACGCGGTGGGTCTTCCTCGCGCAGATACATTTCCAGAACTTAGATTGCCATCCGATTTGAGGGATCGCGCTCGATGGTTTGGTCTTGTAGCAAGACTCCGATGGCAATTTCAACGTAGCGGTATCTCCATTACTCGAGAGATGGTGAGACGGACCGGCCCCGTCATTCCCGTGCACCAACAACGACACTTGCTGGGGTTGGACGCTCGCGAAGGTGAAATAGTTACAGTATTGTCTAGTGCTTATTAGCAAGTTTGGACAAATTCAGATGTTACTGTGAGCGCAGGGACGGAATTTTTCGCAATCGGAGCCGACTGTCGATCGTTTGCGACTGATATCAGGCACGCGCAAGATCCAAGTTTTTTATTACATTTTTATTTTCACTCTCGCTCTCATCTATAAGCTTGACCACGCAGGCGATCGGAGCGTCGTCGCCTTGCTAGTTACCGGGTGATTGAGAATGCGCGAGTACAAAATCCCGGTGCGTTCAGCGGTTGTGTATCGATTGTCGTTCCAGCGTATCCTATGTTCGATACATCTTTTGTGCGATTGAACGTTTTGCGTCACCCGCAGATGATGTCGCTGTGACTGGTATTCGCGACTTGAATCCGTTCATTTATACCGGCGCCATTTTATTTGCGGATGTCGCTTCCGACCCCGCGGCGTTCGTGTGCCGCGGACTACGTGTTTCGCGAACCGGCGAGGCGCATTGGCCGATTCGATTTGGACACGTGATTCGAAGCGATCCTCCCGGAAACGACGCGAAGGTATTGTGGGTGTTTCATAAACCACGCGGCGCTATTCCGAACGCCGCACGGGAACTCGAATTTCCATCGGCGGATGCTATGAGCCAGGTGCGAACGTCGTCCATCGCGGGTCGTTCGCTTTGGTCGACGTTACATTTGTTTGACAAACTTGCATGTCGTCGGATTCTGTTGTCTTGTGGCCAGCCCGACGCTTTTCATCCGGGCGATCCCGCAACCGAAGCCGTCGAAGTCGCTTACGACGACGGACGGGGTATATTAGTGGCGTGGGATCACGCGGATGAGGTAAGAGAGGAATTGCACACTTTTTTTGTTGGTGTTTTGGGGGGGAGTAAGGGGGGTTCATTCGGTACGTAGTCTCTTTGACGTCTTGATTTTTGCCACTGATCGCGCTCTCTCACCCTCACTCGACAAGGACGGGGACTCGGGTCGACGAGCTGTACAACACGGTATACTTCCGCATGATATAGCGACGCTCGTCGTTGAAAAACTATCGACGCTCGCGGCATGACATGCAACCCGAATACCGCCGCTTGGCGATATGTATTGACAATACCATACGGAGGTGAGAGAGTGAGTGAGTGATTTTAAACTATTCAGCTCACCTTATTTAATGAGTCTTCGATGATGCATTTCGATCTGATCGGTGTGAATTGAGCGAACATGGGAGAATGGAATCGATTATGCAATGGATCACGCGTAACCCCAAGATGGCTATCACTCGAGAAGCGGGAGAGCGACGTTTGTAATGATAATCAGGTTTGTAAGCAGAAAGCTCGCGACGAGAGTACCACCGCGATCGTCGTCACCGCGCGACTTCTACGTTCCGATGGCCAGGCGACGGAAACCGCGCAAATGCAAAAACGACTTCGCGGTGTGTAACGGATACGACGGGAACGATATACCGTTCACTTGGTGTGAATGTAAAAGTGTTATTGCAATTTGTGAGAGAGGACTTAAAACCTAAACCCGCTCAATCGGTCGGTCACACATTGCGTGTACTGTATTGTGCGCATACAACTATGTCACTTCGGTCTGTATGGACACAGTGGAGTCTAGGGTCAAAGGCCTGCCTGTTAGGGCTGCATGGAACACAGATCTCATCACAAGTTGCAGGTTTACCTCGAATGAGGAGGTGTGTTGGAGATTATGACACCCTGACTTGTTATTCTTACCGATCAGGTGTCATATTCAGTGCGGCATCCTCGGTGTAAAGCATGTGATTTAGACTCCGAGAATTTATTCCGTTTTCTATATGAGTTTCGCTCGATCCGTTGTTTATCCGTTGGCAGCGGTTCCCCACTGCACGGCGCAGTTTCTCGCACACTTTCAACACAAGCTAGAGGCGATATTATACTATATAGTCGGGAGGTGGTCGACAAAGTATTTATCCGTTCGTTAGTCACTTGTCTCAAAGTATTGAGATTCATTGGTCGACCCAAGTGCATTATGTTTAGTCGCTAGATTATGCGTGTCCCTCTGGCCCTCGGCCTGGCTTTTATGTTTGCCTTGTACGGATTGCAAGGTGCTCGAAACGCGGTTTCCAAAATTGGCGCCGCGGGCGCTGAAATATTGAGTTTAACAAGTACGTGAGAACACAAAGTAGAACAAGTAAGCGTGTTAAGAAACATTGGCGAAATTTTAGTCGACGCGGAAATTCTAAATTTTATCTAAAACTTTTAGTCGCAAAATCTCGAATTAAATGAGATCGCCTTTTATAGCTTGTATTGTCCAATTCTCCTACTGACGCCATATCCGCTTCTGTCATAGCCGATACCTCTATGACGTGCCACGTACCCACATTTCCACACGTTTTCCTCTACCTCCCCACCCCAGCCCCGATGCATGCGTGCACTCTAGGCGGCACTAGGTCCACAACCCATTGATATGTGCACCCCC